>JAVQJG010256198.1:0-36440 GCA_036024015.1 Craterocephalus amniculus | reverse complement strand
GTCCCTCTTTTTAAGAAGGGGGACCGGAGGGTGTGCTCCAACTACAGGGGGATCACACTCCTCAGCCTCCCTGGTAAGGTCTATTCGGGGGTCCTGGAGAGGAGGGTCCGTCGAATAGTCGGGCCTGGGATTGAGGAGGAGCAGTGTGGTTTTCGAGGACGGACGGACGGATGGAGCTCCTGTATTACCTTTGACACCTGATGATGCCCCATAAAGGTGAAGGAAAAGGTCATAAAATGTAAGGAAGGAAAACAGTGCTTGCTATATCAACTGTGCTCATGAAGTTTGCTGCAGAAAGTGGAAAAATGATCTCACGGTTGTGTGTTTAACTACAGGAAGCTTGTGCCTATGCTAAACTGCCATTTTCCAACAACAGCAGCAAATGCGGATGCTACTGATCAAACGGGGGGTTTTATGTACTATATCTACCAGCAATGAATACAACAAATTAAGTGACATTTTTCTAAGTCAGTGTCAAATTTGTGCCTGTGAGTTTTAGCAGAGCAGCAGAACGAATAACGACACCAATGGATAATCCCATCATGTGTTATTTCAGGCAGAAGCAAAATGGCAAAGTCCTTTGTGTTGTTCATTCACTAAGCTACTATACAAAAATGTGTTTTTTCTTATTGACAAATCCATAAAACAAAATTACTTATATCTATACTTCAACATTTTCATGAACCTAAGGATATTTAGCAACAAAAAGTGTCCGTGATAAAATCTGTTTTACTAGCTTCATGAAATAAAAACGTCCACAGCATTTCACTCATTTCAGATGATTCTTTACAAATGCGCTCCTATGCTGAATCCTATGCTGAATAGAAGTTGGTGAAAATCTGAGCTTTCTTTCTTTCGTAGCATTACACACCTCAACCCAGTCTCTGATTCGCTGGTTGTTGGCCTTGTCCTGGAAGAGTCTGTCCAGTTGTTTGCTGAGCTCCTCTCCACTGAGGACTTTCTTACCGACTTCCTTTGACTCCATCTCTTCTCCTGTGGTGAACTCCACTTTCTAAAATACACATGACATTTAAACAAGTCTGAAGGTGAAACTTGGCAACTTATCATGAAACGTTTTTCTGTCAAACCAGTTTTGGTTGAGTAAAGATGACAAAAACAAACTGAACACAAAATTAATTTCTAAAGTTGATACAGACACCTGAGCAGTAACTATAATAAGGGTGTTTCAAGGTCAAGTTCAGCTTTGTACACACCTTTACAGCTCCATTAAATTACACATTTATACCCATATTTACTCACTTCCTTCTCAAGTTAAAACATGCCGCTGTGCTTAAAACTACCAAAATATATATTTCATGACAGCATGAAAAAAAAACACTTTCCATACAGTTGTGTGCTTTTTTTAAGTTAGTCCCAGAATCATAAAAAACCCCACTTTTTTTACCTGATCAGTGACAAAGTTGTCGACGTCTTCATCCTTGGGCAAGAAATTGCTCCAATTCAGCCCAGCTTCCTTCCACACAGCCCCGACCTTCTTAGCAGTCTGCAGTGGGCAAGAGAAGGAGACGATAAAAACCCTGTTTAGCTTTACAACATTCTCAATGTCAAACCAAGAATTATTACTTAAAAATGAAGTCAGTTTGAAGATTCATCGACCTACCATTCCTTTGCAGAGTAACTTGAGGATCTGTGCCAGCAGCACGCCAGCCTTCCCCAGAGGCACGAGAGGCTTGGAGATCTCCCTGAACAGGCAAGTGAACTGAATTAAGTTTTCTGCTACTTTTAAAGGATTATTCAGTAGTTTATATCAATCGTTAGTAAAACTGCAGTTGCATTTGAAACAAACGGCATAAATAGTTCAAAGAAACATGCCTCTATAAAGGCATTCCCTCTGCCAATAAATGACTTGGCTTTATATTTGACATCAAAAGAAAAACTACCAGTAACATTCAGTCATTTTCAGTGATTAAAAGGGTGTTTTTCTGTAACAACATAACTGAAGATATGTAAAACAGCCCTGCAGTTACTCGCCAGTCTCTGCCATTAATCATTCATAAATGTTCAAAATAAACTTACATGTCAGAGTTCAATATTCTCACATGAAAGTTGCTAATTTATCCTATCTAAGGCTACCAAACGGGCTATATTTACATCTTTTTCTTGATTTAAGAAACCTACACCGACTTCAACTTGCACATTATGCCTTTTTAAATCCAGTTAAGACGTTATGGTTATATGCTACTAAAGAAAGATTCATTATTAACATAAGATTGATCTGATGGTACAAGACTAAATAATTATGGCCAAGAATTCAACAACCTCTGCTTGCTGAAAATCCTTTTATTATTTCATTTTTACTTCAGCACTCACCCGAAGAGCTGTCCCATAGGGATGCCTCCCTCATGGAGCATGGGGGTAATGAGTTCAGCCAGGTAGAGCCAGATGTGAGGTATATCTATGGCCATGTCCTCCGCTGCCTCCAGGATCTCTGCAAGCCTGAAACGGGATGAAAAAGAGAGCTCAGTCTACTTGTAAGAACAAACTTCTGTTCCAGAAAAAGAAATCCCCAGCTGAGACAGAAACTGTGTGATGCTTTTACCCTTTGTAGTACTGCTGTACGGGCAACGTCCCCGCCTTTACAAGCTGGTGCAGCAACAGGCCCATATGCTCCCTGGCAATGGTGCTGCGTTCAAGTGTCGACTCCACGCCATTCCGGACAAATACATAGAGCAACGAGGCACTGTTCAGCTCTGCCACGCACTGCAACGCCTCCTGTGGTGCCAGAAAAGATGTCAGTGGTGTAATGTCCATACGTTTCAGCTTAGATCACACTGCTGCATGCAGACATGAAGCCAGCTCTGTACCTTCACATCATTGATGTGGAGATATTCTTCAATAATGGCGTTGGACTTCTTCTCCACCTCTTCTTCCGACAAGGAAGGCTTAGTAAGAGAAGGAGGCGGGGTGGTAGCGCTCTCGCGTTTAACTGCAGAGGATCAAAATGAAAATAAAAGTTAGAACTCCTCTTTTCTTCTGCAATGATCTGTTATTGCATGCATCCTGTCTTCAGTTTGTCCAGAAGTTTCCTACCTGTAAGGTCTTTGCTCAGACCCCTGTCCCGACTGCCTCTGTCTCTACTGCCCCGGTCTCTGCTTCCTCTGTCCCGGCTTCCTCTGTCCCGGTCGTCGGTCATGCTGGCGACACGACGCACGGGTTCGGTTGCGGGTCTGTTGTCTCCGCCCCTCCCGCCGCGCTCCTGCGACTCTCTGCTGAAACTTCTCTTAGTGATTTGGTTTCCGTCGCGGCCCTCGCTGCGAGCAAATCTGTCAAACCGATCCCTGTCGCGCTCGCTCCTGTCTCTGTCGTTGCCACGTTCTCGGCTGGAGCTCGACCTAAAAGGTTTCACAGCATATAAAATCCTTTCAGAAAATGCATGCGCTTTAAAAAAAAAAATCTGCAATGCTTTTCCTTTTTTCTTTTTCTGGTGTCTTAACCTCTCACAAAAATGGAAATTTTAAGGGTATTTATTTGCTGGCTTTGCATACCTCTGAGGAACTCTGCGATCTGGTTCTGCTGAAGACAACATGGACCCAGACTGCTGGAGGGCTGAGAAGCGGTTAAGTGTGCTGGTGGCTGGACGCCCAGTGTCTTTAAGGAGATGGAAAAAAAGAATACATTAAGCCCCAGTCACTGAAATAACCACAAAGACATACCGTCTTATTTTGGACATGATGTTTACCCTGCTCGCCACTTGCTGATTTAGCTCCACTGCCTCCACTGCTGCCTTTTCCCCAGCTACCCCACATGCCTTTCCCACCGGGAGCCAGTAGCTGGTTGTTGAAGTCCAGAGCCCCGGGCTTAAGAGAAACCAAGAACTTCCATTTATAATTTATAAACAAACCTTTTAACAAAAACAATTTAAAAACTAAAAAGACGAATGAATCATTTTCTTTAACTTGGAAACTTGGTTTAAGATGCAACATTTAACCAAGCAAACAGCAGAATCTGCAGTTTGGAGCTTTATCCGTTACCTTTGTGATCTTGCTGAGGCGGGTCGTGTCAATAGGTCGGTTCTTTGAGATGGGCACCGTGTTCCAGCCCTCATCTTGCGGCTGGTTGGTCCGGCCTCCTCCTTGAGTGTGAGGGCCTCGGCCCCCCATGCTCCCACTCATCCTGCCGCCTCCGCCTCCACCACTACCACCACCGTCTTTCTTCGATAGAAGCTGCTGCTGGACCTTGATCTGTTCCCTGTGCTCCTCCATCTCAGCCTCCTTGTGAATCTGGTCAATTGTTTTCGGCCCCTGGTCTCCTCGTCGAGGGACCCAGTTATTCTGAAGATAAGAGAAGGAAGATTTTTTACAATTAAATGTTCCAAAACCAAGTGTTTCATGAGCACACAGGATGAGAAAACACACATTTTTCAGCTCTGTATCGCTGCATTCTGCGGTGGGATTAAGCATTATTTACCTTTCTGAGGTCTAAGACATCTTGCAGCATGAAGCGGATTCTGGATGACGTCTTTCTCTCTTTGATTATCTTGTCCATCTGGTTGAAATACTGATCCATACGAGGCTGAGGCAGAAGAGCGGCTTTTAGGTTGCATTGCTATGAAATGTATGTTGCTACACAAGCAAGAGAAATTCTATGCATGCAAATGTCTCCTCAGTACCTCAAACCCATCACTAATCATCAGTGGCCCAGACACGTGGCACTGATAATTAGTGATGGGTTTGAGGTACTGGATAAAAAAAATCATAGACTTACTTTGGCCTTCTCAAAGTCCAGGTCTTTGCCAATAGTGGAGAGAAGTCTGCAGAGACATTCAAGAGACTCTTCATCGTGATTCTTCAGTAGTTTCACTACACAGTCATGCATGATGGCTTCTGTCAGCATCTTCAGCTTGAAGAGTTCGCCGATGAACTTGATGTTGCCCAGCGAGCGCCGTCGGGCCTTGTCTCGGGCTTCCTCTAGTTCCACCCTCAAGCGCTCACGCTCCTCGTCCTGAAGACAAAAAGAAAAGGTTGTTTGCTCAAACTATTTTATTAGCAGAAGCATTAACTGGCCTCTAAAAATGGTAAAGGGAAACTTTTTTTTTTTTTAAATTACATCTTTGGAAGCTTCCATCTCCTTTTGCTTTTTCTCAAAGATCTCATCATCGTCCTGGTCTTTCTCAAACTCCTTCTGGCAGCGGTTGAGCAGCAGTTTGCGGAAGTTGACAAAATTTCCTGGCTTGTCCGGGGCAGGGACTTTCAACTGGAGGGTGACAACGGTAGATGTAAGAGGAAGTTTTGTGCATTTGAAAATCACCACCAAAATCTTCATGTGATTAAAGTAGGCATTGAATTCTGATCTACAGATGCTGTGCTCCATCAGCTCCTCAATACCATCATGAGTTTTCAGTGGCCCAGACACGTGGCACAAACCAGGAGTCATCATGAGAGCAGTCAATGTACAGGCAGTGATCGGAAAATTAGAATATGCTGGAAAAGCTGTTTTATTCAGGCCATAAAAGGTGAAACCAATACATTTTATTCAGATGCAAGATTTTACTTTCAGTAGCCTGATGAAGGTCTAGTTGACCGAAACGTTGCAACAATAAATCCATGCAAGTTGGACAGTGTGCGGGAGGCTTTTTCAATCAGCCTGACTCGCTTCTCCTACGCACCTGTCATCGCATAGATGTGCGAAGTGTCTTCTGTTTTACTTTCAGAAGCCTGAAATTTTGTAATTATTTCAAGCAATATTCTAAATTTATTAGTTTTTTTTTAGGTTTTGTGAAGGTGCAAATCTTAATCAGCAAAATCTAAACTCATAAAAGCTGAAATATATTGATTTGCAAACCATTTGTCTATTTGGCTTTTTTTCAGGATATTCTAATTTTCCGAGTAGTAGCTGTAAATACATCGCTACTTACCCCCATAAGGCAGCGACACATGTTGGCATAGGCCACAGAGAAGTTGGGCTCTGAGATGGCCTTCTCGAAGATGAGGTCGATGGCTCCCTTCAGCCTCTCTTCTGTATCTATCCTCAGTTCCGTCACTTGCTTCATTAACTCCTGAAACCTCTGCGGGGTCAGCTTGTTCAGGATGCTGCGCAGACGCTTGAACACGTCTTGGGTCTTTGACAGCTCCGAGTCCTCCTCCTCTTCTTCTCCGCTACGACCACGAGTCGACTTCTTCACCGAAGGCTTCCAGGCCTTCTCAGCTTTGTTGAGCTGCACGTCGTCATTGAGGGACATGCTGCTGATAATTTTCCTGGGCTCTTTACTACGCTGGCCCTGCTGAGAGCGACGTGGCCCAGGGGGCTAGAAAACAAAATCAGTAACATGCTGGTGCTTATTTGGAAAAATTAATGGAAGAAACCATCAACTACATGTCAAGTTGCAATTATAACCATAATGACGATAATGAAAACTAGACTTCAATTTGTAAGATATAAAATGACCCAAAAGACAGACATGTGAACTAACGGGTCCTCGTTGTCCTCCCACTGATCTGCTTCCAAGATTTCCCAAATATGAGGGAGTAAAATCAGGGCCTACGTTGATCGTTCGAGACGGGTCAGCAGGCCGGAGGGGAGTTTTGTTCACCTGAGGTTTAAGCAAGACGTAATATTAAACAGAATTTCTAAATAATGCCACAGAGCAATTTTCTGCAAATAAGGCACTTTCATATTGCTGAGATTCATTCATCGCCTACCTTGTCCAAGACGACGTCATTGATAACAGGCAAGCCCTCGGGTTTGTGCATACTGGCGCTGCTAAACTGGAAGCCGAGAAGGAACTCCCTGTCGTACTGCTTCTTCTCCTCTGGATTTATTGGCTTCCAATTTTCTGAGAAATACAGAACAATATAAAACGGAAATGACAGGGTGGTTAAATACATTTTCAACTTATGATTCTTTAGATTTAATCCTTTATTTACCTGGCAAGTTATAAAGAACAAATCCTTATATACAGTGGTGGCATGTCAAAAAGTGAAACTTCCAGAGGAATTTATGCTTGAAAGCCCATTTCAGGCCATGAATCATATGGGCAAACTTATCAACCTGATAACTAAGAACTTTATCCCCTAACTCAATTTGCCAAAGAAAATTAAAACAGAAGATGTTGAAAAAAATACATTTGTGGGAGCAGACATCTAATGATGAGTGTTATGCATGCAGCAAGCTGGTTGGCAGCTGTGTAAACTCACGCAGGGAGGGTTGTTTACATTTTACGATACATGAATCTATTTGTAGCAGCCACTTCACGAGCCACACATTTATGTCCTATTTTCGGAGCCACGTGTCTTAACATTGCACCCAGTTTTTTCTTTGACGCGACAGGCTAGTTGCTTTCTTGCATTTCTAAAAAGCAATGTTTGCAATTCACATGACAATGGGCAATAAAGCAAATGAGTTACATCAATTACGTTTTCAGAGTCCATTTTTTCACATCGCCAACTCATGTTTAACAGTTCATACAAACATGCCATGTCCATAGTGGTAGGGTTCAATATAGCAGACAGAAGTGGATAAAAACATCAGTTTTCTTCCTGGTTTAGCCTAAGAATTACATCTGAAAGGGCTTTATTTCTGGGTTTGGCTAATGCACATCTAGATGTTATAGCATTATGCTGCCACTTGGAGACAGTTTCAGAAATCTAGGGAACAATCTGAACAGCAGGCTGCTTTTAGTTGGTTGTGTCATTGCTGGTGATGCAATTTTGCTGTTGTAGGAAAGACAGAAGTATACAAAGATCTGCTTTGTGACAGAGTGAAACTAAGCGCCGAGTAATAAACACTGTAAAGTATAGCAGTTGTCTGAGCTTCTGACCTGTGATTCTGTGCTATTTATCATTTCTGACTCATTATATTGATTGTTGTTAGCTTGAGCTAACTTTTAGTCAGTCAGTATTTGATTGATGTGCATCCTCTTTCCCAAAAGCTATGTTCTGTGAATTTTATGAAGGACTTCACATCTATCTAAGTGTAACAAAGATGAATACTTTTGTGTAAGTCTGCGAAAGGCCCTTATTGAACAGCCGTTGTTACAATGGGATAAATCAGATCCAGCAGTGTAACAGCATAACTGTTATCAACTTGACAAAGTATTCAGCAGACACAGTCAAAGGCTGCACCACTATACACAACTTTAAGTCATTCTATAGTTAGGCAACTTCCAGGATGCTGGGCTTTACCTGAATTTCTTTGCTGATGCACACAAATTAAAAGGTCAGATTCACCAGTACAACCATTGCAAAAAGTTAGTCCTGAGCCCTGTCCTACATGTGTGGCAAGTATATGTTTTCTGAGCACTAAGCTAAAATAAATCATCAGAGTACTTATTGAGACAAAAAACTAGCAAGTTACAATGCAACTAATTGCTGCAGAGATAAAAAGAAATCACTCAAAAATATGTACAGATAAGGTGAAAACCATGAAAACCAGTGAACCAGTTTCCTTAAACGAGGGCTTAATATTCTCGATGAGACACTTTTAGTTTTATACTCAATGTTATTTAACATAAACACTAATTTAATTTACAATTAGGGAAGGGTATCGTTAAGGTGAAAAATAACTTTTTAAAAATAAAAACTTTAAAAATAACATTTTATATATCAGACAAAAAAAACTGTCTACTCAAGAAGTGTAAATGTATTCAATGTATTCACAACTTACCCTCTTTGTACTGGTATTTCTGCTCAGTTGGCTCAGGTGTTGCTTTAGGTTTCTCTGGTTCTGCATTCTGCTTGTCTTCTTTCTCCTCCCAGGTCTCATCTACTGGTTCAACAGGTGGTTCAGCTGGAGGTGGAGGGGGGGCCTGAGTGGGCAAAGGTTCAGGAACAGTCTTGGCATCCAGCTCCTGCAAAAAGCAAAAAAAATATCTCAATGTTCTACAAACCCACCAGATAATGTACATTTCTAGGCTAAATATCCTAAAAATCACTGTTGTGTAAGATGAAACTGCTGTGCTTGTGCTGGTCTCTGAAGGGGAACACACCTCTGTAAAGGCATCCAGGAGGTCCCCAATGGCTTCCTTCTTGTTGAGCTCTTTCATGTTCTTCTTCTTCTTTGGCACAGACGTAGCAGCTGCAGAATGAGCACATTTTTTTTTTTTACATTAAACCCCAAAACAAAATGAATATTTTCCACACAGGCAAAAACCCAACAAACAACTGCATCATACCTTGCATAGTAGAGTCCTCTGGGCAGCTGACAGAGGCAGGAGGGTCATCTTCAGCTTTCTTCTTCTGATCCTCTTCCTTCTTCTCCTCCTTCTCTACAACCTCCTCCTCGACTGGTGTGTCCGTTTTAGCCACAGGTGTGGATTCCTGAGATTGAGAAGTGTCAGGCTTGTCGTGGGGTGTAGTGTCTGAAACTGTCGTATCCTCTGACAGCTCTTCGGTCTCCTGAGGAAGACCGTTGGAGAGGGGAGGCTCTGCTGTTTCAACTGGCGTGAACTCTAGTTCGGGGGCAGAGCTCAGGTCAGCCTCCTGAGCCTGGGGAGCAGCAGGTTCCTGTACAGAGGAGGGCGGCTGAGAGAATTCACACGCTTCTTTCAAAGCCGTTTCCTCTTTTGCCATGCCCACAGGATGAACTGCTGCTACTACTTCAGCTGCAGGCTCCAACTTAGTGCTGGCTACTTGCTCCTCTTTTTCCAGTTTCTTTACATCCTGTTTTTTCACTTCCTCCTTTTCTGGTACTTTCTCAGGGGGAGCCGGCTGAGGCTCCTCGGTTTTCGTGGGCGTTTCTTGCACGGTCAATGAAGCCGAAGGTTCCACGGGAGAGTCGACTGTGTCAGCAACTTCAGCGGCGACTTTATTTACTGCCACTTCCAGAGTAGTGGTGGCGGCTTCAGCTGGAGGAAGTGAAGGTGGGGACTGCTGCTCCTTTATTAGCGGGGGCAGCACCTCAGCAGCAGCTGTAGGGGCTACAGACTGAGCAGTTAACTCAGGAGGCAGAGCTATTTGCTTGTCCACTTCCTGTTTGGCCTCCACAACAGGTTCCATCTTTGTTGAAGCAGGAGGTGAAGGGGTTTCAGCACAAGCAGGGAGGTCCGTAACATCATCTGGATAGCATCAAACAGCAAGTAGATCAGGCAATAAGAAAAACTTGCAGGTTTGGTACTTTTTTAATTAGTTGAAATGGCAAAGGTTTTCTCACCTCTTCTTGACATATGAATAAAAGGCTGCCCGACTTCACCGTTCGTCTGGGGAGGACTTGCATCTCCTACAGAAGCCTACAATCAAACCACAGAAGTTAGAAATGTTCCTGAAACCGACGATAAAAAAAACAACCTCAAATCATATGAAACTGAAAACAATGTGAAAAAAAAATCACAACATGTAACCTTTATGATGACCCTTCTGTGATACTATGTTAGAGTACCAATTCCATCAGCTGATTTGTTGCCTTTTGCTGAACTGTATTATTAACTGGCAACAATAAAGTTGATACAGCTCAAAAATATTTGCATGTGTGTGTATTTTAGTTAAGCAATGAAGCTGTTTGATTTGATTGTGTTAAAATCTCGTGGCTTACCCAAAGATTTTTTTCACCTCTGTGAAAAATAAATAAGCGGGGGCAGATATGTTCAGGATTACAAAGGGCTGCTTTGTTGTGTCTAACAATGACTACTTTGTGCAAAAACTTAAGTGATCTTTCCTTAAGAGTAAAACATAAGAAAAACACCATCATTAGCATTTACATTATTTAACCTATATTTCTTTCGTTTGTTTTGTTTTTACAGCTCAAGTTTTAGTAGATAAATTAATTTAAGAAAAAAGCTGAGGCATGACTTGACATAATTTCTCACACAAAGCACACAAATTCAGTGCAGAACAGCTGACAAAAGACAAACTACACCTGTATAGTATTCCATCTTATTTTAAACTTAATCAATACAAACTTTTCCTCCCAGCCTCTTACCTGTGGTGGAGTCGGTGTGGTGGTAGATCTTCCACCTGACATGATCTCTTCAGTGATATCACGCCCACCCTGGTTGGGGTCTCGTATTCTTATCTGTCAGGAAAATATTTATTTTTCCACAAAAAAAACTTATACCCAACATATAAATATTACAAAACATATATCCAACAAACTGTATGCAACCATCTGCTCACTTCTCATGTGTAGCTGCCCCCCATCATGACAAAATACTATTGTTATTTTCAGCCAAAAGGGAATGTTCTACATTGAAAAGACAATACTTTCCCTCTCCATTCAAAAGTTTTTTTTCTTTTTTGACATTCGACCGGAGCGGCGCTGTCCTATTGTTGGTACACACTACCTGTTTGCGTTCCCTCTTTGGTGGGCCTTGTGGCTGTGCCGGTGGTTGCTGAGGAGGCGGGGCTTGTTGCTGTTGCTGGGTGGGGTTGATAATAACTTGCGGCGGCTGAACAGATGGAGAGTACTGCGATGGAGCTGGATAGTATGCTCCTGCTGCATAAGACAGAACAAAACAAAAGTTTCTCTAAAAAAAAAATATTACAGTTTATGACTTAAAATGAAAAGAAAATTCATTCCTTATTCCTAATGTGGTTATACTATAAATGGTGATAATGGTGTAAAAAAGGATGTTTAAGTGGAACTTTTAAATTGGCCTGTGCATACACAAAATCACGTATACGATTACAATTCCAGCATATGAGATGTGTGTGGATCAGACTATAAATAAACTTAATAAGCATGTAAGTGTTTACGTATTAAAAAGTGCAGTTCCTATTCAAACATGATCAAGGGACCATATTTTGTTGACGAAAGACAGGAAACTTTAAGTCTGATTCCCCAACATACATTCCAAGATAAATCTGGGTTATTACCAAACTTCTTACGGCGTATGAACACAAATGTGTCCCATGCCTCATTGAAGAACCACTTATCCAACAGAGGTTCCTTCCACCCGCAGGAAAACACACCCCAAAACATCACAATGCATTTTAGCCCAGGTCTTTCGTTAGGTCAGGTATCAGCGCCTCTTTCAGGCACTAATTTTACAGAGATTTGACATAAATTATCTTAAATTGACACTTTGATGTGAAATGCCTGCCCTCAAACAGGATTCAAGAACAGGTAAAATGCTCCAGTGGACAGGAGATGTTGGAAAATCTAAGGATTATTAAATTCTGTTCCCTCAAGATTCTACATTAATGGGCCTAAAAAAAAAATAAAAAATCACCCCCTTTCTTTTGCCTCTTTCAATATATTCATGCTCCTATGACTGAATCTTGAGCAGAAATTAATGAGCTTTTGGTTTATTTGTGGAATAAAATGAATGCAACATTTCAATATTAAACAAGCAGTATGAGATTCTGCATTTTTAATTAGCTGAGCAAAATGTGTGCTTGCATAATTATTTGTTTTTAATTAAAGTTGACAGCTCTGGTTTTGTTTCAGCGAGTTGTGTTATACCCCAGCTACACATCAATTCATACCATAAGAAAAAGAAAACATACAGGACATGATTAGAGACAGGAAGTGCCACAGAGATTTCTGCCACGTAAGCCTGCTGACCACCACACAAGCACACACACTACTCACCGGGGTAGCGCTGGGAGGTTAGAGGAGCACCATGGAGAGAGAGACGGCCGTTCTCTCGTCCGCTCCCTCTCCCCCCACCACCCCGCCTCTCCCTCGCAGCAAGAGAGGGCTCTGAACCAACGCAGCAAGGAAGAGGAGGGGAGTGAGGGACGGGAGAGGGAGGAAAGAAGGAAAGAGGGCAGGAAGAGACAGATGCAGAATGAGTTAATGAGAGGATCCAGAGGAAGCAGGGTGTTAAAAAGGTCCCACGAAATGAGCAAAGGCTTCATTGTGCTTATAGATTGTTCCTGGCTACATCTTTTTATGAGCAATTATACTTGTTTTTTTTATTCCTTTCTAAAAAGATCTGTTAATTGATTCATTGTGTGTTAAGAGTTAGCACGAGCTAATACTAACAGCATTTGCATCATTAACAAAGTCCAGAGGTGTGTTTGATGGTGAGATGCTCCGATACCATTTTTTTTTTCTATCCGATATGGATATGTAAGGTTTTAGTATCTGATGATATCGAGTTCCAATCGACAGCAGGGACATTTTATTAAAAGATCAATAAAATCTATAATCTATGAAAATTACGTTCATCATACTTAGATATATGATAACACTGTTACAATTATACAATGGCCTAGCATAGGTTATATAAAAATAATGAGTTCCACAATTGCTTTCAAATTACTCAGTAGATTTATTTGAGGAATTTCTATTAAAAAATTCTTGGAACTGGATTACAGTCGACGGTTTCCACAGCTGACAGGGGATGGTCACCTTGGACAATAAATTCTAAAACTTAGTTATAACGGTGGCTTTCTGGCTTTCTTTTGCTAATTTCTCACATCTTTAAAAGCATTTACCAGTCTTCCTTGTCGCTGCAGTTTGTTGCACTTTTCCTTTAACTCAGTAAAACCAGATTTTGTCACTGGCAATAGAAAATGATGCTTCACCTACAGCAAGTCTTCAAACGTTTATGCTATCGACAAACTTCCAGTGAAATTTGAAAGCTGTGAAGTGAAGCTAATATACTACACAGTACTGGAGCGGCATTGCCGCACTAGTGTAATGGCTTCATCTCTATGCTGTCATCACAACATGATGGCAACCCGAAAGCTTTACAAGGTTGCTGGTGTGAAATGTGGCAGTGTTTCGTACCGTCTCTGGCAACTTCGTACGAGGCAAGTTGCTGTTTTGATAGTGGTATTTTCGAATAAGTAATAACGCCAAATTGCCGACGCAAGGCTTATGCTAAATGTAAGCACAACAGTGAGTCACATGCAGATGCTTCTCTCCACCTTAACGCCAAACAATAATCACTCAAGATTGTGTAACTTCTTATTCCTGTGTGTGGCAGTGTTGGTGGGCTTGGCGAGGAACAACAGAATTATGATTCTGTATCCCTGGTATGGGATGGTTTTTTGACGGAAATACTCGCCAATCACGATCCCCTTACTTTTGGGAGGATTGATGAGTATTTCCGATGCCAGTTTTGGTATCGATCCAACACTGACTCATTAAATATTCAAATTTGGTTCTCTGTTACATCAAATACAACCTAAGAATCCAACCAAATAGACAGCCTTAAAGTCATTTCATGGAACCTGTAAGGCAGTGTCAGGTGAGACTGCAGATAGAAAAAACACAGGCAGAAGCAGAAATAAGCCAGACCACATGCAACTGGCAGTTCAACACATACAGCACCATTTTGACCCAGAAAAGCAATTAGCATTCCGACCAGCCAAGCAAAACCAGGACATATTCAGAGATAACACATCAACCAAGTTGAAATCGGGACTCAACTTCAAAAAGTCAGATATATGTTTGGATTCTTGTGTTTGAGAAGCTTACCCCACTGAAACATTAATGACCATGCTAATGGTTGTGCTTGCTTGTTGGGGGTCTTGGGGAAAAACTCTTACCATAACCGGAGTACTCAGCAGGGCTTGTTCCTGGGTAGAAGCCTGTACCACTCGTCACAGGATACTGCTGGGTAGGCGGCATATATTGCGGCCGGTACTGCAACAACACAACGGTAAATGACTAATAACAGAGCTCCAGGCTAACTTCTAACAAATTCATAGTAAAACTACACCCTTTGTGTGGAATTTTTTTCTTCGTCTTTCAGTATTTTTGAGCTTTCCATCATGATCCTCTGCATTTCATTTCAGTATTGCTTCACTGTAGAGACTATTTGTCCCTGGATTGTTGTGTTTGGATAATTTTTCAGTTCAAACAAAGAAAACCACCAGGCAAGGATGCAATTTTTGGCAATAATGTACTGAGCTGTGGAAAAACTGGAGGCTGAATTGAGCAGTGTCTGTCCACTTTCACAGAGAGCAAATAACCACAAACCCTATAATGAAACTTCCAAGATCAAACAAAATAAAATAAATTGAATTAGTTTACTACTTGGGAAATTGACCTTCCTTATTAAATCTTATTAACAGCGTCTTAAGGGCTGGTTTAAACTAGAGCCTCGTCTGAGTCAGGCTGGTTATGGAGTCACTGCTGTAGGTTCTGCATAGGTACGCAGAGACTCGCGCACACTTCTTCAGACCAAGTGTGCATCCCAGCTATGCAAACATAGCAACATGGAAGTACTCCTTTGTGATTGGTCAGATGTTATTACTTAAAATTTGAATGCGTTTACACCGTGGGTAAAAGTGACATAAAACTATTTACATTACTAATTTTGCAGCCACGTCGCTGATTTGTTGCGCAAAATGGACGGAGGGGCCGAACCAGCACTTCTGCAAAATAAGCAGGTTGTGCTGCAGCTCTGTCGACTAACAGCACCCCATAAGGACAGATCACTGCATGTCATTTGTGTACAGAAAACTTGTTTTTTCCCTACGCTGGAGTATAACATATTGCCTTTGTGCCAGTTATGCAGGAATATAAACAGACCTTAAGAGTTAATTTATCCTTTGGCAAATGTAGTTTCTGCAAAATAACGGGATTGCAGAATGCGGCCAAATTGGTCAAATTGTGCAACGAAAAAAAAAAAAAAAAGCTTGGTTTCAGTGGTGTGCCAGAGATTATATAGGTGGGGTTTTGCTTCCTTTTTTACACAAGTTAGTCTGTCTGAGCAACAAAGTGCCACCTCTTCCCACATCACTGCATGGTAAGTCAGCAGCAAACCAAGCACTGAGGAGTCAGAGATGAGAATGAATTTCAGGACTACTTAAGATGCTGACAGCTTCTTTTTGTGTTGGTATGGACAATCCTGTCAGAACAAGTAAAGCCTCTTAAAACTAAAGTATACACAAAACATTTATTAAGGTATTTGTGGAGAAAATAAGCACCTAAACCACCTGCATTTTTCAAGTTTTCCTTTTAAATACCGATATTTTTATTTTGTTTGTGGTGTAATACAATATTTAACTGCATCTTTATTTCCATTCAGATGACTGAGACAACCTGTGCATCCTATGAGTCCTGTCTTACAGCTATGCTAGCAGGGTAATATGAGCATGAACTCTGCATTATGTAAGCAGGTTACTGGGCCAAGATATATCATGTGAGAAGTAATCAATGTGAACCAACCTGTCCAGGGGGGATGAAGTAGCCCTGAGGAGAGCCAGCGAAAGGGGGCAGCTGCTGTTGGGGGATCATCATCATCTGGGAGCTGGGTTGGTAGACATGTGTAGGCCCAACAGGTCGGGGGCCACTATTCGTCTGTACCCTTGGAGCACTGGCCATTGCAGGTCGATTCGGATAGTAACTCTGGAGATAAAATAAGGAAAAGGAAAAAAAATGAAATAGGGGCTACCTGCCTACTTGCTCTAAATGTGCCTTTAGTGTCTCAGTTAACCAAAGGGTTAAGCGTTTAAGCATTGTGCTTGCGTGCATGTGTCCAGTCACACACACTTAACCTCAGTTGGAAGAAATGCACTTAGAGCACCTGTTACCGTGTATATCAAGTTCAGTTTTTGGGCAACATCTAATCTACACTGAACTGACAGCCATGAGTCACTGCCACACTGAGGTTAGCCCAAGTTAAGAGGGGAGGTACGAAGAGAAAAGCCGTTACCTGCAATGCTCTGTATCCACCCTTCAGCCGCGCAACACATGAGCAGAAAGCAAGAGAGGGAGTGAGATTAAGGTGAAAATGAAGACTAAAGACAATGAGGAAGGTTGAGATTATAAGTTGTAGGGGGGAGGATTATGAGAGGCAGCAATGTGTCTCACAGCTTAGAGCAGTATGCTCAATTATAAATGAATGTACAACTAATTCAGTACCAAACTACTATGCAGGAAATTTCCAAGGTTCCTTTGCACACACAACAGCTTGGGCTTTTCAGAAATGCAAGCTGAAAGGACATGTATGATATAAAATCTATGGTTCGCAACTTAAAACTGAGGAGATATTTTGCACAGATTGATATACAACCAATATAAAGCTCTAGGACGTGTGGAGACTCAAGAAGTCTTGTTTAATTAAAACAAGCATCGAAACAGTTGCTAAACTAGTATGGGATATTTGAAGAAGTATTAACGCCGTCATGAGCTGCAGTGCCCATCCGAGATGTAAAAGATGGACATTATTCTGCAAACCTACAAAACTAGTGTAGTTCAACCAAAGTCTTATAACCATACAGAACTTGCTTCTTTATTTCAAGCTTACCTCCTTTATCTAAACAGGAACTGTGGTACTTGTTAAAGTTGAGTAACTATCGATGCACCATATATTCACTTATGCATACCACACAGCACCTCCCAACTCTATGGTGACTTTTTCTCAATTCTAAAAGTTCTAAAAAGTAACAATACTTTTATCCTGACAAATGGCTTTACAAAAAAACAAAGAAGAGTGGTTTGATAGGGGCGGAGCTATATTATAAGTGGGCATCTGCAGCTCCGATGGAAGAATTGGCAGAGTGAACAGCCCTGTAGCCCAAGATAGCAAAGTGGACTAGGACTAATTTCTACTTTGGTCTGGACCATGGAACTGGAACAAGTATGAACACACACTTAGTGACCTTGGATAACCTGCAAAACTGAAAGCCACATCAGAAACTTTTAGGAGCAAATTCTAGCAGTTTAAGGATGATTATTCTCTACAACAGCAGTGACTGATGATATACTACCTTAAGTAATTTTTGAGTTTTTAAGTAAGTTTAGGAGAAGAAACAATATAATTCAAAAATGGAGGAAAAGTCACAGTTGTGCGTAGGAAAGTTGATGTGACAATGCAATATGGAAGAGCAGTACAAATGGAGGAATTGATGACTTGGCTTTTAAGACCATGAATTTTATTAGATCACTATTGAACTGTAACATAAATAAAGTAAATATATTGTTGAAGAAGTCTTAATGATGTCAGCATAACTTAAGGTTGATCAAAATGAAGTCATTATTATTTGGATTTTAACCAGAAAAAAGATTATTAAAAGCAAACTTCTTGTGCTGGTATTGGAATAACAACTGAAATTAAAAAAATGTTAGGGAGATGGAAACAAAAAGGTGGCTACATTCAGAATCAAGATAACTACAGACATGTAAACACTATGACTCACTCACAGCTGAATAGTTAGAAATATTGTCATGAAGAAAAAC
The DNA here is from genome assembly GCA_036024015.1 of Craterocephalus amniculus. Lineage (NCBI taxonomy): Eukaryota > Metazoa > Chordata > Actinopteri > Atheriniformes > Atherinidae > Craterocephalus > Craterocephalus amniculus. The sequence continues at coordinate 18,407 of JAVQJG010256198.1, read as the reverse complement.
TTTCAAGAATGATACATTTGCCTTGTGAAAATTACTAAAACATTAAACAAGTTTTTTCACGGGCTACTTTTCTGACATATGGACCTAAACACATGCATTACAGTTGGGAAATTGAGGGGATGTAAGGAGAAGTGAGGGGGGGTTAGTACCTGTTGGTGTAATGTACGGGGCCCTGTAGCAAACTGGGGGACAGCAGAACAGAGGAAAGAAGTCAAGGAGAAAGATAGGCTTTAACAGACACATTTAGCCAAAGCATTGCAGAAGCAATATCTGAAATCTATGTGAAAAAGCAGACAAGTAAGGAGTTCTCATCCATCATGTTGTAAGACACAGGACACAAAAACCCTCGTACATAAAGGGGAAAAACAAATAGTGATAAATACCTGTCTCGGCTGTTGTGCTGAGTTCATTTGTGGAGGAGGGGTGGCAAAAACAAGAGAAGGTGGCTGCCCAGGGCCGTAGGCAGCCTGGACATGGGAGAACAGACCAAAAAATAAGCAAAAAGTTAAAAAAACAAACAAACAAAAAATGTATGTTAAGAAAAATGAAAGACAAAACGTATTAAATCAAATTCAACTTGATAAGCGGCTCTCACCTGTGTTAGTCCAGGAGAAGGGGAGGGGTTTGGGACAGAAGTAGGTCCCGTTATAGGCTGTGGCGGTTTGTTCATTTCACGTTCTTTTATGGGTCTGCATTAGGGTGGCGGTGTACTGCCAACCTTTCTGAGGAGAAAAGGAAATTCCAAAATTCAGAAAATTCTCCACAAAGTTTAAACAAAGTTTTAAGTCAATTGAGTAGATTTTTCTTTTTGTAAAAAATGTTTTACTCCCAACAATATCAGTATAAATACAGTATATAAAAACTTAAACCCACATAACTGCAAAAAATTGGGTAAAAATTGTGACATTTTAGTGTAGCAACATCTAAGGCAGCACTGAGGGTGTGGTCTGTGGTTATGCCTGCGATAATGCAGCCACCTCCCACAATCTTGTTCAGTTGCATATTGCATAGTTAATTAACAAAGTCATTAAACTGATTTGAGACAGAATCCCTTCCAGTGATTTCCTTGCATATATCACCTTGTAATAGACTTGTGCTTTCCCCTCCACCCTTAAGTTTGACATTTGTGTAGAGGTAGATTGGATTAGGAAAAATAGGATATTTTAACGGTGTACTTTGACAAATACAAACAGAGGACATGTAGTAATGGGGGATTAGAGTTAAACTCAAACTTTTTAAGAATCTTTACAGCAAAACAACGTAGAAAGTCTTTGTTTACAGTAATTTTAAGAAAATGGACACCTCGGGTCAAAGTTCACTTACTGTGTTAACAGTGGCTTCAATGTTGCCTTGTGCTAGCAACATGTGCAAATAACCTATTCAAATAACTCTTTATCAAAGTAAAAACTGATAATAAATTTACTACCAAGACTGAAATATCACTGTGTGGATGTTCCGATGTGCTGGAGTAGATTAATTTTAAAAGTATGACTATCATGACAGACGTATCACATATACAGCATCCACCTGCTGACCGACCACTATCGTTAGCTGCTAGCTAGAGCCATGCTTCAGAGAATTTTTCCACAATCCTGCCATATGGTTTTGTCTGCAATGATACATAACACGCTTACGAACCGTGATTAAAGGTGACAGCGGCTCAACATAAAATTTCTGATGCGTTAACAATGATATAGGTTAAAATATAGTGTATTGGCCCGCTAGCGTGGCTGCATTCCCGACCAAAGCAGGTTAAATCGTTAGCCAACAGCCGGCTAACATTACGTGTCACGCTACCACATACACATTCGGAGTAGTTACGCTACGTGGCTGGGTCCATATTTAACCTTAACGTACACACAGCTCATTTTGGTAGCGACCGCTAATGAACGATACGTTTACTTCCAAAGTTCAAGGACTGCAATTAAACTGGTTCTGAAAAGAGTGTGGCAGCACTCGAGACCGATTAGGGTTACCGTTAAGCTATTGTTGGTGAATGTTAGCTAGCAGATTAGCCCTGCCCTATGCTATCAAGAGTGTTTCATTGCAGGCCCCAAAGGCTCCACGATCAAATGAAAGCATCAACCTGACATTCAACGTTACCTTCATGTGACACATTTGATGTGAACATAATAAGTTCAGACCCACTTTAAGTACCAAGAAGCCGTCTCAGAACACAAATAGATTTTACACTATGAGCGCATTAGCGTTAAAGCTAACTAGAGGTTACCTAGTGATAACGGTGGCCAGGCAAGATTTAGCCACGAGCTGTCATTTAATCTAGCGTCAAGTTAACTCTCAGTAATTAGCTCTTCACGAGATCATTAAGATTAAGCAGCCAAGGAACTACAGTTCAAACGATATCAAAGTAGTTTTTAGCATTTTTTAAATTTAGTGTTGTAATATTTTGCTTTATATTCTGTTGTGTGAAATGACAGCCGGCAGGGCCTGTTCAGCCCGCATGCCTTTGACAAAAAATGAAGTCTAGCTTGAGTGTACTTAAGAGCTAGCATTGCCGCCGCCGTTGCCATTTTTCCTTACCAGATACCAATAGTGACAGTGTTGTAAGATAGGACGTTGGAGTATCAGCCACTGATCAGTCTTCTGTTAATGAAAGTGTTGCAGTTTCTTGTCCTTTACTCCAACAGAAAAGTGATGCCCTTCTTGGCTATTGGCTAAGCGAGCTAGTAAGCTAACCGGCAGATGGGGTGAGTGCTACTACTGTCACTTCGGTTTAAATCCCAGGACGTCCAAAAGTGACAGTGCTTAAAATCTAATAATATTGTTCTTCAGGAGTACTATTGACAACTCCGGTGGCCCAGAAATAAGCCTCTGGACCGGAGGTCCATGTTCAAGGCGTCGATGGTGACGGATTCCCGGTTGGGTATGTACACAACTGTCGTGTGAGGCGGCTCAGGCGGAGGCCATAGTACGATGTTTCTGCTGTGTGTGGAGCCGGTGCGCCAAGTCGCATGGGTAACTTCCGGGAAATTAAAATTTGATGCCGGAGCCTTCGTCACGTGATAGAGGATCGTGAGTCATTTGATCAAATAGCCTCCTTGTCGTTTACGTTGGAGAAAGAACTAGAAGTACTCAGAATGCGCAGATCTCTGCCAAGTCACAGCATTAGTCACCTTAGAAAACCTCCCAAGGCCCAACAGCCCATCCAGTACCACCGATATGTTGATCCTTTTGGATCCAGATCCAGAATATCAACAGGATCCAGGTGAAACAGGCCAGATTGTATCCACCATATGTCATGCAGGCTAGCTCCCTCAATGCATAATCTGTTTAGTTAGAACCTGTAATTGGAAAATTATCTATTATCTCCCCGAAGTAAAGAATCCTATAAAAATTTAATCCAGACAGTGATCCAGATCATCCCCAAAAGGTAGCCTCATCATATTTTCCCCCGTTTAAACATGACAGGGAATTTCTAAAATTGTTCAAATCTATCCATAACTTTTTTGACAGACAAATGTATGCTGCTAAAAACACAACCTCATCACCTTGATGTAGGTAGTAATAATAATGATAATGATAATAGCAACAACAATGGACTGGAAGAGATAAATTGGTCAGAGTGTACAAAGCTATGACATTTATTTGGGACATGCATGCGCACTATCAACTATAACGAAAAAGCTGTCGCAGACACTATAATAATTTAAAAAATCAAACATACCACATACAACTTCCAAAACAAAAACTCATGTAGCAAACTACATAAAATTACAGTCTACACACAGTGAATAAATATATGTTATCCAAGAATGAGCCGCTAGGTGGCAGCAAAATTTGTAGTGGCTCCGTCTTGATCCTCGTGATTTATTGTATTGTAGCCCCTTTCAGGGAGATTTTCTGCATATTTTTTTGCTCTTTCAAGACTTGTTATGATGTTTCTCCAAGGCAACAAAACTTATTTACCACTGGGATCAACTGATAATGCTATCCAAACTCAAGATTATCAGTGAAATAAGACTTCAAACCCAAATGAGTTGAAAAGAAAGAGAAGACGATGCAGGGCAGGAGTGCAGCAGAGAGAAAAACAGTGGAGATTCAAACCGTTTCTTACAGCTGTTGTGACGTGTAACATGAGATCACTAGCTAACAAAATGGATGAGCTCCAGGTGCTCACCAGGTCTCAGAAAGAAAACAGAGTGGAGCATTATGTGCTTCACTGAGACATGGCTACATGAACACATCTAAGACTGTAATAGATCTGTACACTCGCTTCAAGACGTTCCATGCGACCACGATAAACAACTCAGCGGAGGCTGAAGGAGGTGGAATTGCAGTGCTGGTTAACCAACGTTGGTTGCATCCTGGACATGTCAATGTTAATGAGAAAATCTGCAGAGGGAGACAAGGAACTACAAGCTTCTTTCTTTTGACCAGAACAACCCTTTCCTTGAAGATCATTCCTTCCAGCAGCCTGAAGAACAAGAGCACTACAATATAGAATTTCACTCTGGGATTAATAAAGTATTTTTTCATTTAATTTCATTACACGCTTCAATTTTCCAAAGAGCAGTGAAAACTGGAAAGTTCTGCTCCAAAGAACTGGTCTAGATTAACTTTTAAAAAACCAAGGAGACTTGGATCTATTACTGGGTTCAACCAGAAAACTTTCACAATTCTCTGTGAGACTCCTACAATGTTCGAAAATTAGGAATTTGTAGAATTTCCATGACAGCTGAGCAAACTTCATCAAATACAGAGGAAAATCACTCCAATATGAAATTTAGAGGAATTCCTAAAATGCCCCAGGTCAAAAGGGTCAGTAAAGTCCTTGACCACTCTTTGAAGTGACATTATCACCATTATTTTTATTAGTAGTAGTAGTATTAATAGGAAGAAACTCAGCTTAATGATAAAAATTGTGTCCTTTTTGTGTTAACGTTCATTTGCATGCCACAATTCTCATCAGTGAATTGGAGATAAGCCCAACCAGGACTGCAACATTAGCCAGTAACACTTTTTTGTCCATGTACCTAAGCAGGGTGTATAAGTTATCCATAATATGTCAATCTGTTTTATACATTTCTATAAAGTGTTGATATTACAGGATTTTACAGGGATATTGTGAGAATATTATATCAGTGTACACAAGGTGCACCTCAAAAAGAGCATTATGGTGCATTTATTTATAATCACATTGACAGGAAAAACTGATCCGAAAGTAAATTCAGAATTTATTTCTCATCATGGACGTATGGCGTGAACATGACGGTAAGGCAAGGGAAAGACAAGCCAGACCCAGGAAGGAGCAGTCAGCAGAATGGTAAAGCAATAAAGTTTATTTGGGGAACCAAAAATATTGGGTCAATGAAAAATAACTGAGGCAAGTGGGTAAACACAAGCTTTTGGAGTTGATCTTTCACAAAATGAAGATCTTCACTAGCTAAGTCAATTTCTAAATAGGAAGGCTGAGTTGAACAGCAGCCGATTAGTTGGATCTGCATTTAAGAATCACCAGCACCCCAGGGGGAAGTCCAAGCCACAAAGAGAGCAGAATAAAACACACACATAACAGATGAGTTATTTAATATTTGAGTGATTAGTTGTAATAAACCTTGTATTAAACCATTCCATAGCTATTCGCCTCTTACACGATCACTTACTGCTCTTCACACTGTAATATGGTTGCATAATATTTATTGTATCCCTGTAATTTCATATTGCAAGAGTGCTTTACAGTTTATTTTAAAACTGGTAATTTGAGTTGATCAAACACTGTTTGCATGAAAGTTTGTAAACTAATCCTTCATTGAATTTACAAAATACAAAGACATCAAACCAAGATTTAATTTTCCTCAAAAACTTGAAATTATTTTGAATGTTTATGCCAGCAACAAATTTAATTATGTATTTATAGAATTAACTAGTTCCTAGTTTCTTGCACTTGGAGTCATACTCTTATTTTACTGTATGCATGACACATCATTCCCTTTATTTTTTTATCCACTCTTTCAGTTTACATACGTTTTTTGAGGGGGGGACAACAGGTATCTTTTCTTTTTATCATTATGAAAACCAAAGCCATACTGGTCACACAAAAGAGCATTAAAAAGACTTTATTTGTGAAAAGTCAGGAACTTGCTAACAAAACATGGCAGATCCAAAAACAAGGGGATTGCACATTTTGTATAGGAAACAATCAAATTACTACATGCTGACTTGAGTGGTATGTTGATTTAAAGATTGTAATCTGTTGAAAGTAAAGGGCTATAAAAAGATCACTTGGGACAAAACAGTGCAGTTTAGGTGTCAAATGTCGGAGGTGTGAGTGAGTGTATGATTCACTGCGATCTCTTAAATCCCTGCACGGTCCGCACCACCATTAGGCTTGCTGACAGGAATGGAAAGTGCAAGATTTCTCCAGATCTGGTTTGGGGAGGGAGAGAAAATAAATAATTTTTTAATGCAGAGCAGAATGTGATGCTTTATGCGGATGCTGCCAACATAACATTTTATAATCATTTTTGTCTGTAGCACAAACCTGAGGCAGTGTCAGTGCACTTTCTGAGTGAGGACATGGCAGCTACGTATTGTGGTCCCAAAAACTGTTCAAAGGACGTTCCAACTGGAACCTCTTGGAGACATTTGGTGGAGTCTTTGAAGAGGAGGTTCTTTCCCTGATCTGACTGGAACAGTTTGAATGAGGAGTCACTGCCGCTGGGTCCAAACAAGGTCTGGCAGAAAGAGCAAAATTCATATTTCAAAAAGAGAAATCCATCTTTCAGTTTTAGTAAAATACAACCAAAGAATTTCCCCTAAACCACCCATTGGGGAGCAGAGGGGCTCCACATGGCTACAACTACTTACTTCTTTTCCAAGATGCCTCAACAAAACGTGAAGCTATTAAATCAAATCAGTGTTTTGGTTGCAAGAAATAAATTGGCAACTCTTTAGATAACTATTTAAATGTTCCACATGCGTTTAATGCTAAATGCCTAACCGATAAGGAAGCAAGCCTGAGGTCTTTTCTTTAGTAAACTCCAAATCTGAGTAACCAAACACAAAAATCCCAAAGATTTTCCACCAGTAAATGACAACCAATTTCATTTACAAATCAGGGTAATGTAATATTTCACAGTTGGGTATAACTATGCCAGCCAAAAATGTGATGTCTAGTCCTGTCTGTATAAATACTGTAAAACACTACATGACCTAGAAGCTCATTACTGACCTGCTGAATCTGGAGGACGCGGATTACATCACTGCGGCTCTCTGGACGGGTCACCACAGCGTGTGCTGGCACAACAGCCAAGTTACAAGTGGCATAGTCACTGATAGGCGCTGGTGCCTTTCCGGGGCAAATCAGCTGGTAGTCATCAGAATTCACACCGCTAGCCCATGCAGGACCCTTACCTTTTACAAGATGAGGGGAGACACAGTTTAAAGGAATGATATAGTTTCTTATCACTACACAACAGGAACATTGCATAAAAGTCAGTCAGTATCAATCTCTTACCATCACTATTTTCTCCTACAATTGTGTGTTTAATGAAGGCAACATCACCAGCATCTTCAACTAGACATCTGAAATAAAACGACAAACATGATATCATCCAAAATTAAGCCTGTCTGAAGGAGAGATTATAATGAAATCAGTGAGAACACGGATGCAGCTATCATGCGGATTTCGTAGCCGAAGGCGAAATCGAAGACGAAGGACAAGCATACTGAATCTCTTTTGCTTTAGTCTTACATGCAACAGTGTAGAAACATCATTTTTAATGTAAAATATAAGGGACAATATCAAAGCAGAGGCATGTGAATGAATGACTTATAGTACAGGGATCTTTCTCAGAGAGACTAAGCTTTGTCCTCAAATCATCTTTACACAATACATTTAATGCAGCTTCTTGACGTACCTGAAGGCTCCAGCATAGCCGTAATATTGCTCATCAGCACTGGCTCTGCATTTGGCCTCATCTCCCACAGATTTGCCACTGCCTTTACACTGTCTGCAGAATGGAGAGGCAGAGTCCGCTCCGGGGGCACAACCACTGCTGAAGAACTTAGCTAAAGGAAAGTCAGAGAAAGAAGACTCAAATTCACTCCTCAGCTTAAAAAATGATCATGTTCAGACTTTTCTCCATGGAAAACATGTTTGGGGTCTGGTTGGGATTATGTTTAAAACTTACTGAAGTCGCAGTCTTTAGTTTGGTCATAGACTTGACCCATGGGGATGTTCCAGCCAGCAGTTCTGCCAATGCCTGTGTGGCAAGACCTCTTTCCCTTTAGAGTTTCCCAGGTAATTCCTGAACTCTTCTTTACCACAGCAACAGCATAGTAAGAGGAGGCCGTGCCTGAGAGTGGGAATTTAGAAGGAAATTGATGATGAGAAATATGTACACATGTTTCAAAATGCTTGAAGATCATTTTTTAAGTTAAAACTACTTAATTCACAGATATCCATCCAAATATCCATTTTTCTTATAAGTAGCATCAACAGCCATTGAGCTTTTCAGGAATGTTATTTTTTTTAATAACCCTTTTTCTCTTTTAACTTTTCGTTTTTTTTTCTTCTCTCATTTTTCTTCCTAAGATTAGCTGGTTTGCCATAGGCAACAGCTAATTGGGGATCCGTAATAAAATGAAAAATAGATAAGTAATCATTTTTCAGTAATGGATAAAGAAGGTGTTATTATAAGGTCACTGGAACATTTCTTAAATGTTCTAGATGTGTAAAATTGCATTTCTTTGCATTTGTTTCCCAGATTAAAACTATTAAGTACAGATAAGTTTAGTACCTGAAGAGGAAGCACACAGTTCTGTGGAGAGAAACACAGTAGCAAACATTACTCATATATAAAAGGCATGAAATAAAACACAGAATTGTACAGTGTGGAGGAAGTTTTGTATTAATAGTCTTTATAATGTCATTTACTTTACTCCTAATCCTGTTTTGGATCCCTGCCAAGAATGTTTACGTTTCATTCCAGCAGGAGTTAATCCTGTTTTGCTCCGTGCAGTTTGCACACATTTCATTGATTTATAGCTGTGCTCTGTTTCATGAAAGACTGTAACCTGTGTACATAAAACCTTTTGCTAACCTTTTGCTGCGCGCGCAGATGAGCGCAAATCAGCTACAAAAGACCCTGGGGTGGCCCTCTTTCCTCAGAGGCCTCTCCATATGCACCAGCGTACATATGCAATAAAGCTCCGGAGCGCAGTCTGACTTAGAGTCTTGCTTTTCACCGGTTCATTTTCCACCACAACGGTACATGATGATCTCTATGCTTTTCAAGCATCATACCTGCTTCGTACTGTTCAACCATGGCAGGAACTAGACCGCATTTTCCTGCAGTGTACACCTGTCCTCCATCTACTGCCATTGCGTCTGCCTCTTTACGCTGCACAGATCAAATAGTGGATAATCAGAGACAAACTGAATGGACATACTGGAGTGTAAACTGGTAACAAATTTCTAAATGTCTGTGAGGTTTTACCATAATCTTTTTAAAGCAATCTTCCACTGTTTCGGCTCTCTGGCATTCGATGGCGGCGGTTCCATCACTCTCGCTGCTGATGCTCCACAAGTCACACTTTACGGTCTCTATGTGGCCTACAGCACACCATTTGATGGCTTTGGATGTACCACCTATGGATGGCTCTATAGATGGAGGTAAAATATGAGTCAGGCTTACACCTGTCTAATAAATGGCTTTTCTGCTCATCTTACGTTCATATAAGTATTTCTCTTGCATGTACCTTTCTTTAGGGAACGGATGATACTCATGTATTCAGCGCCCAGATACAGGAAGGAGTCTGTGTGTTGGGGCACCTGCACCAGTCTTTGGGTTGAATCCTTGAACATCAGGTTTTTGGCAGGAGCATAGGCCTCAGAGGAGAAGAGGTTGAAGCCCTTAAAGAGTGCAAAGTTAGCCAGGTCATTATAAAAGCACAGAGCACAGTATGAGACAGCTGAAATTCCTCTGCAGGGGTTTTCATCTCTGATATTGTACAGAGTAAATAATTGTTCATTTTTACCTGAACGGCACTAAGGCTTTTCCAGATCAAGTCGGCCAGCTGTTGGTCCTTGCGGGTGATAACAGCATGAGCTGGCACTTTGGCCAGATGGCAGGTTCTATAGCTGTCAATGGGTGCTCTGGTGTTATCCTTGCACAGCAGCTCGTACTTAGACTTTTCAGAATCTGGAAGAGTGACATTATAAAGCTCAATTCAATTTATTGAACAGACTCGGGTCCATAATTATTCACAAAAGTCAATTTATTTATGTTGGGAACATAATGCATATAACTCAGGACTGGGAATTTAACTGGTTTTAAATTAAGTGTGATTTAGCAGTGTCCTGATTAGAATGTATGAAAGGCATCACTGCTGTATTAAAAGCTGAACTTGACTATGAAAGCAGTGACGGTTTTTCAAATCCAGAAAAAAAGTGATAATTTTTCATTTTATGTTTAACAACTGTCCAAAATCAGACGTTAATGGTTGTATCACAATGTATAGAGCCACCTGATTGTTAAATCTATTTCCTCTGGCTAACATTAGACAATTGAAAGTGTAGCTATGTCCCCTATAATTAATGTTTAGCAATGGTGATTGTGTCCACTAATGATGCTGCTGTGAATCTTCGTGTTTTGGCAAATAAACACAAAACCACAAAAAATGAAAGTTGATACTGATCAATATTTCATGAGATGTTAGAATCAATAAACATACTGACCAGGTACAGTGAGATGCTTCACAAAAGCCACTTCTCCAGCATCCTCTGCCAGGCACCTGTTAAGCAAAATAAAGAGAAAAATCCGGTCTTGCATCAGTATTATAGGATTGTTTGTGTTTTCTACAAAAGCACATCCAATTATGGAAAACTATTACAGTATTGCAGAGAATAAAGTAAGGTCTTTGTGTAAGGCTAATTATAGATCAATGAAAGTCACAATGGGGAGGCACGAAAGAAAAGGTATACTGACTGTAAGGCTCCGGAGTAATCGTAGTAGGGCTCCTTTTGGGACCTGGAGCAATCCCCTTTGCAAAGTTCACACAGCTTGGAGCCCCTGGTTGCTCCGGGGACACAGCTTGCCTGGAAGAAGCTGCTCACCGCTTTGAAACAAAACAAAATAAAAAGAATCTTAGAAATGCTGACTGTTTGTCCAATCAATACTTCTTTAGATTAGATTGCATGATTAAACGTTTGAATTTCTCTCATTTTTACTTTTCAGTTTTTGTTCTATGGTGTGTGTTTGCTGTGTTAAAGCAATTCAGGGACAGTGTCCTCTGTGGGAGAGACTATACCACCGTTCCATGTGGTTCTTTTAGCCAGGGGACTCTCCGTGCAATGAATGTAAGGAGGAAAACAAAAAAGCATAACATAATATAATGTTTTTGCCCTTGGAGTTGACCATTTTAATAAAGTGATACTGAAAATGTCCATATCAGCCTAATGAATATTATATGGAGCTGGCTAGATGCTTGAACTTCTGCTACAGCTTGCTGTGGAAATTAAAAACGCATCTTTCCAGGAATCCAGGATAGAAAACCAAAACTCTGATAAAAGAATATTTCTCATAGTATCCTAAATAGTACCAAAAGTTCTGCCCTTACTTAAACTGTCCAGTGTTATTATCTTTCATGACAGGGCAGCATGTATTCACTTACCTTCCTCCACAGGCTTGTCCTCAATGCCAGCCCACTGAAGTATATCCATGGACACAAGAGTTCCAATGGGAATGTTCCAACCTGCAGATTTTCCCAAACCAGTGTGGCATGATTTCTTTCCCTGAAGGTCCTTGATGCCAAATCCTGTTCCCTTCTTCGCTACAGCAACAGCATAGTAGCATGTTTCTGAAGCTGGGTTTGTGGGGGGGGGTGGACAAGACAGCTTGGTAAACAAATGTCATTCTTATATTTAGCTAAGACTGCTGACAAGTAAACATACAGGAGCCATAGTCCTCTGCAATGATGGGCTGCAGGTCATAGTTATTCAGTCCAGCTGTGTAAACATCCCCTCCATCCACAGTTATGGCATCTGCTTCACCAGCCTGTAAGATAAAAAAAAAGTGACTAAATTCTCTGAACGTAAAAATGTGTGTTTTAATTTTCTATAAATGTGTTGTTAGCTGGCTGGTAGAATGTAGTGATAGACAAAGTTTTATCTAGCCATTGGTTTTAGGATTTCAAAGAGTTAATCAGAAACTGACTAATTACTTGAAGGCTTTTCAATTATGCTCATTTTATTTTCGTTAAATAGTTTGCAAAACTCTAAAAGTTGCTATTTGGAAATCTTCAAGCATCTTAACAGTGGTCTAAATTTTCTTACCTTAATTGCAACAATGCACTCGAGGGTGTTTTCCTTTTTTACACAGGAGAAGGTGGGAGCCGCGGCTGCAAGATCAGAACATTTCCGAAGTTCTTGATCCGACTTTACGCACCATCTCACCTTCTCAGCAGGAGCCGCCAACACAGTGGCTGTAAAGAAAATGAAATAGATAAATCAGTTCAAATGTACTGATTATAATGATCAGTCAGTCTGTGATTAAAAATCATGTGCAAAATGAGAAGAAAGTCTTTACCAAGGCATCCGAGCAAGGTCACAAGGAGGAGAGTTTTCATGTTGGGAAGTGGAGGTCTCCCGTCCAGCAGAGCAGACTGTCTGAGGGGCAGCTCTGGTTTTTATAGCAATCCTGATTGGACAGGCCAAAAGATAAAATGCCTCAGTTTGCTCAGGTTTCCAAATGGGGGGGTGGGGGGCACGTTTGTACTTTAGCGTGCAGGTACACAGTCACAGAGAGAGAGAGAGAGAGAGAGAGAGATTACACAGCCTGTCCAAAATTTCCACATAATGGAAATTCACCGATACTCATCAGAAACAGTTAAGCCATTGTTTGCAGTCCTTGCAACACTTAAGGAGCAGAAAACACTTACACATGCTCTGGGTGTCTTAAATGCTGTTTTTTCCTCAAAGTTGAAGTGATTTCTCTCTTAATGTGGTGTGTTGTGTAATTGCATGCTGTCTCAGATTCACTGCCCCTCCAGATGCACTTTGTAGACAAATTGATTCATTGACTTGTTCATCACACAGTCTGTAAAGAACAACACAAGCAGCACATTTTCTTAATGCAATCAATCCCCACAATTTGTTCATTTGTTGCATTTACCAACAGTGGTTGCCTGGGCAGTTTTTATCCTGGTGATCACAGTTTGGTAAATATAACTACCTCATAATCGTGTCCCAGTTATACCAATTATTACCTTATATCAGTCAGGCCCAATAAATACAAAATTTTTAAGTAATAACTCTGCCACTTCAGAAAGGTTTCAGACTTTTCAAGAAAAAAGAGACCAAAACTACATTTTAAATGATTATTTCCTTCTATTTCAAGTTGCATTTTGGCAAACTATGCCACATATTTACACTGTCAATATTACATAACCCAGGGGGTTCAGGTTCATATTGATTTGCAGTACCTTCTTCTTTGTTCTTATACGAAATATGTCTGCCAAATACTGTAATGTTTCTTCATACCATTCACAATACATTTCATTTGTATCTGTGATGGTGTAACTTGGAAAGATCTGAGATATGTTTCTGGAAAATGGATGGAAACAGTGTCTACTTTTTTTTTTTTTTACCACCGTCACTTCATCAACCTTTGCCATCACAAAAGCAGAAAGAAGGATCATGTGGTATGAAATGAGCAATGTCCTGTTGATTTTTTTTAAAGCTATTTTATTCAAAGTCTGTCCTGCTTGCTGTTCAGTGGACGTCACTATCCTGCATCCAATGTTAAAGTTTTAACTCCATCTTTAAATTGTCACCTGCTTTTTCCTTCATCTGTTGAATTTAAACAGACTTGTAGAGGTGGAGACATGTAATTTTGTTCTACACCATTTTTCTTATGATTGCAGAATCCAATGTTGGCCAGGCTGGAGTTTTCATGTTCAGAATGAGGAGCTAAACCAAATGTTAGTGTTATAATCCTGTTTCCTTACCCAGACACATAGTTATCGATGTAATACGAATACATTAACAGTGATATGACTGAATGGGGCTGTGTATAAAATAAAAAGATAAAGCCTGCTGGAAGTAAAAATCTTTAGTGAGAGGCTTTTTCAGGTCTTATGCAAGAATCAAGCAGTTCCATGACTCTTATGCAGATCTTCTCGTTAACAGTGACATGTCCAGGATGCCACCAACGCTGGTTAACCAGCACTGCAATTCCACCTCCTTCAGCTCCCCGATGAGTTTGCATGCAGTTGTTTTGAAGCCGTGTACAGACATGCTACTAACTTGGATGTGTTCACGCAGCCATGCCAGTATTTTTTCTGGGACCTGGTCAGCAGCTGGAGATCCTCCATTTCGTTAGCTAACGATCTCATGTTCCCTTTCAACACAGTTGGAAGAAACGTTTTAAATCTCTATACCGTTTTCTGCCCTGCATCATCTTCTCTTTCTTTTCAAATTCCTTGGGATTTGAAGTGTAATTTCACTGATAATCTTGAGTTTGGAGAGCATTATCAGTCGATCCCAGTGTTAAACTAATCCTTTTTCATATTAGTGAAATTTAATTTGGGGAATTAGATTAGATCTACTAGGGTTGTACTGAATTAAAAGTGCCTCCAGATTAAGATTGCTGTAGTTTGGCACTATCAATAAACTTAAGTGAAATTAAAATGGATTGAGGAGTTCTTCTCTACTTTGCTCTCAGTTTGAATGCATTCATTTTTTATATGATTATGTTTTTTAATTTGTAATGTTTTTATATACTGCTGACTCCGAGTGCAACGGGAAAGGTGTCACTTTATTACAAGGTTTGTAGTTATAATTAATTTGAACACAATGACTCATTCATAAAAATAGATTTTACAACCTTATTTTTATTTGCTCATGCATGTTAAAAGGAATTTTGTCCTGACAGAAAGTCAACACAACAGTGAGAAAATGAATGACCTAATTTAAAAAAATGAAAATCACATGTTTGATTTTTTTCTTTCTTTTTTAGTCTGGCTAAAATGGCTCACAGTTGGTCAAGTAGGAGCTTACGTGTCTTTATCCATTGGACCTTAGTTTCATATTCTGTCCATGTTAAATTGAACCAAGAAAAGCATATGTTGTGCATGTTTCCAACTTTCAAAAGGTTATAAAATGAGTGAAACATTGGACATACTATAAATCCTCTGCACACCTACAGATAACTTTATTATCGTCAAAGCTTTACATTTAGATAGTTGTTTCTATGTTGAAGCAGCTTATTGCAAACAGCTTCAATAGATCAACATTAAGAAAAATACTTTCACTGACAATTGACATTCAAAAGACAAGAGTCATTCTTCAAGGCTCATTTTTGGGTAATAATGAAGCATTTTACTCACGTCTTGCACTAGCTAAGTTGGAGATCCACAACAGCATGTTGGATATGTGCCGTCCTCTTTTTATATAACTGTGGTATGCATCCTCTTTATGTCAACAAATTACTATTTTTGTTGTGTATATGTCAATAGAAAAAAAGCAGTTCATTTTGCAACAGGCCTTCAGTTTCTGCAGGTAACTGTGAGGGATGGTTTATTGTCTGGAAATCCAGCAATACAATCTTCATCAGAGCAGTCCAAAGAGAACTAGGACCACAACGATGGGGAGGCTTCGTTTATAAGTGCTGTGAAATCTTAGGGATTGAGGCCTTTCTGACAGAAGTTGAACTTACAGCTGTACATGAATTGGGATTTCATGCCTCTGGTTTCCTGCCCTCTGAGCAGGAAACAATGTGAAAACAGTGAGGAAAGTGACACCACCACAGTGCTCACTTTGTCCAATTAACCACACAACCCAACAAATGAAATAAATATTTTAGATGAAGAGCGAATTTATGAATTTCTAAAGCCAAATTGTGAAATTTTAACAAATGATTGCCTAACATTTTATTTTGAAAATGTCAGAATCTTGATTTGGAAATGTTACTAATTATTAAAGCTGCGAATAACAGTCAGCGCTGACAGCTTCTAACAGTCAGCAGTTGTTTGGTCGGATAGCGATAGCTGCACAGTGGCCTTTCATCCAATCCAATCGAGCACTAACCAAACATAAAGGGCCACTGTTCACCTTTGATACAGACAGCTCTGAGCTGCCTTCGTTCTTCACCTAGACCAGGGGTCAGCTATCCTTTACAATCCAAAGAGCAAATCTGCCCTCTGTCCAGCTAAATAAAACTCATTTAGAGACGCATATTTTATATTTGCAAAGAGACAACTACATATCTGCAACAGGAAATTTGTCATTTTTGAAGAAGTACAACTTTATTTTCCAGTTTTAGGTTATAAAATAAAGAAAAACAAAACAAAAAATAAGATTTTCCCCGATAGGATGTAGATATTTGTGGAAAATGCTTTTATTTTCTAATTAAAAATTCAATAGTTTGTAATGGCAAGAAAAATAGATCTAAAAGAATATTACTAGTACTTTTAATGATTATGTTTGTAGAATTAAATGTAATTATTTCATTAAAGACTGTTAAACCTGCATTTGTCAAAATAGCTATATTTAAGAGCATCAGTTGGTTCTTTCTCATTTTTAACCTGTAATTAAGAGCTATTGTGAAATATCCAAATGGCCACATCCTGCTCAGGAGCTGCTCCATATCCATCTTTTTTTGCTCCGTGTTAAAACCTTGACAAAAGGGGAAAAATGGCCTCACCCTAACTCGAAACAATTTCTTCTTAAAGCAGAAACTCGTTTGAGGAGATTTTTTTTATAATCAGTCCTTGTTCAAATAAAGAATGGTTTGGTCTGTCCTTATCCGTTTTGTGAGTCTGCATTGCCTCCTCACAGATGGCTTTGCCTATGTCAGCCTGTGACACTTTACTCAGCAGTGTAATGACGTCTCTTGATACCCCAGCCAGCATGTTGTGAAATTACTGTCCTGCTCTTAATGGACAGTACTTTAAAAAAAAACAGTAACTTCATATATAGAGTATGAGAAATGGTTAATATTTTTCTCCTGGACTGATTTATTGACATGAAGATGAAGCCCTTTTAGAAATTCACACCATTTACCAGTATTCTGTGTTTATATCTTAGATGATGTTATTTCCAGTAACAAATGGAATATTTTGACTAACAACAGTGGAAATTTTGAAGTTATCTTTGTGCCCTGAACATGTTGCCTTATAGGATTCATGTGATTGACTGGAAGACTTAAAAGTGAGCAATGTTCCTTCTGGGATAAATCAAAGAAGAGAAGTTCATTGTCTATGATTTCCGTCCTGAAACAAGCATAAAGGATCTTTACAAAGCATCTATTAGACAATGTTACTTCAGATGTGCCGTTTATGGTGGTAAACAAATTCACATACCCTGAAACTCTTTAAAATTTTGACAAAAACACTCTTACTTTGAACTTATGGAGGGTTCAGACTAGTTCTGCGGGGAATCTGACTGGTTTCGGGGGTTCTGAATGGTTCTAACTGGTTCTGACTAATTATGGAGGGTTCTGATTGGTTTTTGGGGTTTTTAACTAACTCTTGGGGGTTCTACTTGGTTCTTGAAGGTACCGACTGGCTCTGGGAATTCTGGATGGTTCTGGGAGGTCCTGGATGGTGTTGACTAGTTTAACAATTAGACACTTTTACAAATTGGCTGGCAAGCTGTAGAATATTTGAAGCAATGACAGAGCAAGTTGTTGAGTAATCCAACGTTTGGTAGTTCAAATCCAGCTCTTACTCCAGAAAACTACTTTCTTTCTGTCAAATGTGCTTCCGCTTCAGTGGGTGTAAATTTGTTTTGCCCTTCCAGGCCACTGTAGCTATTAGTGAAATATTGCATGCAACACAAGTAAATACTCCACTATATCCACTTTTTTTTTTTTTTTTAAACAGTGAGTTATTTTGTATTTAACTGAGAAGAGTGGAGTTCACTGTGACACACGGGAACACTCAGTCACCGATGATTCATCTCGATACCCACGCATGATGACAATACTCCTCACCAAGCCCAGAAAAACACTTCAGGCTTTTCACTGAGGAGAAATGATGCAGTTTAGTGACAGCAAGAGTGAATTTTACCAGTGTGTAGGTTGGAATTTAAGAGGGTAAGTATAAGAGCCGGAGCTGAACAACAATCCTTTCACCAGTTGAACTACTTCAAGTCTAATTCAGATCGATGCAAATATTGTTTCTGTTATGACTTTGTTTCGGCAAAGTCGACCAAATTTGTTCCATAGCCACAAATATTAAAGTTAAAAACCCTTAACATTTCTTATTTGTTAGTGGGGTGGTTAAATTACCTGCTGACACTATGAAGAACTATCTTCTAGTGTTCTACTACTACTACTACTACTACCGTCATTTAGCAGACGCTTTAATCCAAAGCGACGTACATTTGAGAGAACAACACAAGCATAAATTCAAGGAGTTGGATACAGTTTGAACAGGTGGAC
>JAVQJG010256196.1:0-19268 GCA_036024015.1 Craterocephalus amniculus | reverse complement strand
CCCCCCCCCGCCCCCCCCCCCCCCCCCCCCCCCCCCCCGCCCGGCCCCCCCCCCCCCCCCGCAAAGTTAGTGACAATAGCTACATGTTGATCATTGTTTGTTTGGATGCTCAAGCAATTCTACAATTGAACTATGAGATATATTTTTTATTGGTTCATTAGTTTTACAACAGTGTTGACTACACTTCTACAGCACTTCTTCTGTGCCCTCATAAAAACAGGGAGGGCATATTTACCTGTACAGTTTAGTGTCAAAGAGCATTCCTCCTCTTTGTCCCAGTGTTGTGAAAAAAAGCACACTCACTTTACTGTTCCTACATTACCACTCTTGCCTCACATCCTGACAATGGTCTGAGCTGTCAGGAGAATTAAGAGCGGGGTGCTATTTGACTCTAATTTGTAAGCGAAGCGGATTTCACTACTACATTTAGTTCCTTCCTTTGTACACGCAATCACTAATCAGAATTACTTAAAGTCATCCACTAACTTGTTCACATCACTAATTGGTAAGGAGAGCAGGAGTGGATTAGGGGCTTGGTGTGGCTTTTCCCTAGCAACAAGGACCCCAGTTACTGTGTTAAGAGGTTATCCAAGCTATTTGTTCATCGGCAATCAGGAGAAATATGATCTAATTCCTGCATTTTAGGAAATTATTTGAATTATTTGAAGTGTTGAGTTTATTTTTTTTAAAAATAATTCCAGTCCACATCTGAAATGCACTGTATCTAGATAAAGAAAAGAGCCTCTCTGTAAGCTATGCTGCATTGTGAAGTAGTACATTAAAGGGGAATTATGTTATGAGGCCACGTCTTGTTCTATTCGCCCATTCCTGATGTTAGTAAGGCCTCTGCTGCATTTGTTAAAGCTAACTCAATTAGCCTTAGTACACCAGGGCAGCTGTAGTAAATGTGGGTATCCTCGGAGAAGGGGGCCGTTGTCCTTAATTCTTTCGATGCTGTCTTGTGCTCAAATTGCTCCCCATGCTGCTCATTGGTAAAAGGTTATGTCGAGGCGAAGGCAGGCCATTTGATTCCTGAAATGACATAGGAGATCACATATGTAAGACTAATTGAATTATTTTTTTCTCTCTAAAATGTTTGTCCTAATATTACCAGGTTAGTGCGTACTACTCTTTGCAGATTTTTTTTTCCACAGAGAATGTGCGTATGATTCATAGTAATCAAGCATGTCTTAAACCCACATTAGTTATCACAGAGTAGTCCCTTGTCATGGCCACCTACAGAAACTATTCTATTACTGTAGTTCCATTTACAGCATAACACACAAAGATACATTGAATTGTCACATGAAACTGGTTTCAGTTCTCCACAGTGAGCCTCTCCACATGCTCTCTCTTTTCCCCTCTTTACCAGTTTTGTGCTTTCTCTTTCTGTCCGTTATCGAACATAAACGACTCCACTCACCCAAAACCCAGCGAAGCAAAGATTTTATTGCAAAATAAGATCGAGTCTGCACATTTGAGTCATCGGACAAAGAAATCCATCTACTTTTTTCCTGCGTCAGCTTTCTGGGGCGTAAGAGAAGATCACCACACCTAATTCCCAGAAAGGATGTTCGGATATATTCATTACATTCGCAAGTTATTTTCAGCGCCTCATTTTAGTTAAAAATACTCATTGTTTGTCTCCCCAAATGGGGAACTGGACGCACCTACTGCAGCCCGGCAGATAGATGGGATGTTTATTGGGGGCCACAGGTCAGGGGAATGGGTGGGGTGGAGCCAGAGGGAGAATTCTTCTCACTGAGAACCCTTCTTGTGACACCCCCCCAGCTCTTTGGCATTGTTGGAAGGCAGGGAGACACTTGGTGAAGCCCTCCCACACCTTGGGCCAAATGCACACTGGGATATTGTTCTGACATCGGGGGGACAGACGGGTTGGGTGAGCTGGCAGGGGGACGGGCCAAGTGAAGGACGCAGCAGATTTGGGAAAAGACTGGTGAAGATGGCCTCAGGGCTGGGCCGGTCATGAGACTGGTTTGGTGGCGGGTGGGGGCATGAGTAGGTGGGTTGCTAACATATGCAATGAAAGGTAAACAAAACAGACTCCGTCGGGTCATTATGTTGCATAGGGACACAAGTTTTATCACACGATCGGCTAGAGGTGTGTCTGAATGTTTGCCGTTTGTCTGCCGGCCTTGGAGCTTTGTTTAGGTTTCGTGGTTTATTTTGTAGATGCAGTCTTTTCACCAGATGAGGTGGATCTCAGCTCTGTAGCCAGTGCAACACAAAACTTTAGAATTTATGACCATCTTGAATTGTTTAATCCACCTTTTAAATCACATCGATTGGCAGCTCACTTTTGATTTTAAAGCTTTCATGTTTGACTCAGATCAAAGGATTCCTCATCCCCCGTGTCCCCTTGGATTCTGTACTCTTTCAGGTCTTTTTATTATTCTGATAGAAAAAAAGACTAAATGTAGCCACGTAACCACTGGAGAGGTTGAGATTCTCCCCACATTCTCTTTTGGCTCAAGCAGGTTTTTGCCTTCAGCATCTGCTGCGAAGGGTTGATCTGCTGGTTCTCTTAAGCTCTCGGCTCATACGTGGCACATCTGGAGAAGGGATGATGCTGCTGATGAGGCCAGTATGCAGCAACTTATCTAGTACCCGGCTGGCCGAGCCATACTCCATTAGGTGCAAACACGCAAGATGTAACCTGGATAAAAGCTGTAAAAAAGTCATGGTGTTTGTAGGTGGTGTGTGTGGTTGTTTTAAAATCTGAAACAGGTCTATGAAACAAGACTTAAAATGCTGATGTATTCATGGCTTTTCTCACTGATGTGGAGTCCTTTTTCTTTCTTTTATTCTTTCTGAAATTGAATGTGGTTGATTGTATTTTACCTCTGAGGTATTGTACCTTAGAGCATCCAACTCCTTTCAGACCTTTGCCATACAAATATGCCCTGCCATAGTCCTCAACATGATGACCATATCTCTCCAGAGGCTTTGATGTCGTCTATCATGGAATAAATTTTCTCTCCTCTCAGCCTCACCCACATGCACCGTGGTTTCTCTGTGTTTGCAAGTGGGAGCTGCTGTGTAATAAGAGAGTGAGTGCAGAGCCTTTTCACAAAGGCCCACAGTGAGTGGACAATAAGCCTCGGGGAGAACACAAGCTATTGTGGAGACTAAAATGGGGTGACCCAACAACTCCTTCTCTGCCGTGCACGCTTTCTGTCCCCCTCTGCTCCATATTTCTTCCCTGTCCTTTTTCACAGCGCTTAATGTTTTTACTCTTTCAATCTCTGCCTTGTGTGTTTTTTCCAATCCTCTCTCATCTTCTTTTCCAACTTATTTCTATCAGCCCCGTGTTTACATTTTTTCCCCCATCAGATCGCTACAATGCAGCTCTCGTGCCTCTTAATATTTTCTATCTTTGCTCCCTCTGTTTTGTCATCTGCAAAGCCATATTTGCCCTCCCGCCCCATCTCTCCCTCTTTCTGCATCCCGTTTTATTCCATCCAATGTCGCTCCATCTCTCCCCCCTCCAGCTGTGGCAGAGGATGTTAAGCCCCCCTATACTTTCCTCTGTGCCCAGGCTGCCCTGGACAAGAGCTGCAGTGTGGTGGGAGTGGGGGGGGGGAGTGGGTGGGGGCTGGGTGGGGACCTCAGAGAAATGGATTTAATCTGAATTACTCGAGCTGAAACCCCAGCTGTGTGTACGTGTAGGCAGCTTGGTTTCTGTGTGTTTGTGCGTGTTCCTGCATGCACATGTGTGCGGGGAAGAGACGGTGGTGGCTGGGGTCAAAAACGCAGGGCTCAAGCTATGTGAATTATTCTGGATTAGGACATCTGCTGTGCAATTCGAAAATGAGCCAGAAATGTATGCCCTGCTGCTTATGTGTATTATATTTTTTTAAAAATTAATGAAATATTGATTTCTACGATTTCTTGACACACAGATTATTTTCTGATTCATTTTTTATTATTTACATTTTTTTAATAGTTGTTTTCCCTGTGAGAAGTTAAGCTTTTCCCCCAAAACCGATAAATGTTTGGGTTATAATAGCATTGTGTGTTTGGTATGCATATGCATGCATGTGTACTCCCCTCTGTTCTGTTCCATATCATGCTGGCCCTTTGCCCTCCCACTCCCCCACCCTCGCTGTGTGAATACTCTGCTGAGTGGGATGTGTTACTGCCTAGGTCCATGCCTTTGCCAATTCCCTTCTCGCGCAACAGCCAGGTTGTGTCCATGTATGAGCATTTGTTCGCTTGCATCCAGGTCCTCCACATATTGTAGCAAAATGCATTTAATGCAATATATATATTTGACAAAGGATTTTAAATTATTACCATAACACAATTTGTTAATAATATGCATCAATCATAAAATATATGCTGTCTTTGGAAAAATCTCATAAGTTACTTGCCATCAATTTAGGATACTCATGGATGGTGTTCATTTTTAATTTGTAGCCCTGGATAGGTGAATAAATTTAAGTGCAAATAAGCCCTTTCAGGTTTATTTGGTGCAGTCTGTTCATTTTATTTAATTGGAAGTATCAGTGCTGGTTGTTGTCTGGAATTGAGCGTTTTATCCACTCAGCCACCCTACCGGTACACTTCTTTTTGCTCATTTCAGAGAGTATTTTAATGCATTGAATTTTGGACATTTTGTATGGACTGGCAATAAAAGGCATTTTTGGGAACTACAGTATTAAATAAGTAATTGATAACATGCTCAATGGGAAAGGGTAAGGCAATGTTTAGTTTATAATGGGTAAATGTTGCTTTATAACTTTTTCTATTTGAAGTTTTGATGAAATAAGGCGAGGAAATAGTTAGATAATTGGACTAGTTTAGTACCAAGCCTTAAAGTAAAACTGCTTTCATTACTATTCACTCCTCCCCCCTTATTGAAGCCTGTTAAACCTGTTTCCACATCTTTAGCAGGTGCGACAGTGTCACATGGGGAGTCAAGGGGATGTGTATTTTGTACAGATTGCTTAGAAGAGGAAAACACATTTGCATAATACTACATTTGTGTTTGCAAATTACATTTTCTACAACCCTTTCTCTCTTCCTTCTCTCTTCTACAAGGAGACTGTGAGGCCGTCAGACAACACCAGCCCTTCCACAAACTGCTCAGAGGAAGACTACCGCAACAAGCCCAATGAAAACTCCTACTGTTACCAGCTTTTACAGGAGCTGGACAAGCAACGCAAAAGTGGCATCCTCTGTGACGTGAACATAGTCGTGTCAGGCCAGGTGTTCCGCGCGCACAAGAACATCCTGGTGGCAGGCAGCCGCTACTTCAAAACCCTCTACTGTCTGACCAAGAGCGAGGCCCAAGACCAAGCCACCGTCACACACCTGGATGTCGCTGCTGTGCAGGGCTTCTCCGTCATCCTCGACTTTCTCTACTCCGGGAATCTGCTGCTCACAAGCCAAAATGCCATCGAGGTGATGTCTGTTGCTAGTTACCTCCAAATGACCGAAGTTGTACAGTCGTGTCGGGCTTTTATAAAAGATGCCCTAAATATCAGCATCAAGCAAGAGGCTCCCGATTCAGTGGTGGTGGACTACAACAAGAGGCAAATGGTGACCAAAGAGGGACAGAGGGGACTGGACCGGAAGCCAAACACTTTTTGGGCCACGAGCATCCTTTCAAAGCTATCAATCAAGGCCAGCTGCAACCTGGGAAAGGATGCTGCGGAAGAAGACGAAGAAAACGGCAGGGTGAAGGAAGAGACCAGTGATATCGAGGTGACAGTGGTTGGGGGCGAGGGCTGTGCCCTGGTGACCCCCGGAGCTTCTGGAAGCTGGACCCACCACAATGACAACTCTTCCGATTCAGCAGAGACCAATGACACGCGGACGGCGAGCGGCCAGGCGCAGGTCTTCGTCTGGAACGAGCCGGCCACCGGCGGCACGGCGGCACCAGCAGCCATAAAGCGAGAAGCACCGGATGCTGCGGCTGGAAGCGGCCGAAGGAAAAAACCGGCCACCACGCGGCGTTTCATCTACAACTTTCCGCCAGAGCCAGAAGAGGGATTTGATGAGGGGATGTTCATCCAGCCGTCTGCCGCCTACCCCAGAGAGGACTTCTCCTCCCTCTCAGAAAATGCCGGTAAGATCTGCTTTTTAAAGTCTAACAGTAAATTCTCTAACCAATAATCCAGTTACAGTGGTCTCTTTTTACTTATAAAAATGACCATGTATTTGACTCAGTAAAGTATAACATTTATGCTAATAAGCCAATGTAACATATACTTTACTATATTTTCCAAGAAGCTCCTGTTAAGACAAACCAATCAGGGCCTCTTTCTGGGACATCCAGTTTAACATGCTTTGGATGTTTAAGTAGCCTCTAGTACATAAGCCTCTAGTACATAAAGCTTAACAACAGCCAGGGTCAAGTAAGGTTCAGCATAGAATATCATTAAGAGGTGGTTGTATTAACATTTTATGATAATCAGTCCTGCTAAACATAATCCTTGGCAAAGAGATGCAGAAAGAATCCGATATGTGAAAAAAAAAATCTCCATCAGTGTGTTTCAGTAGTGCTTTTGAGCAACAGAAGTCAGAGTTGTGCTCTTCCTATGTATCCGCATGCATCCCTGAGCTACTTGAGGGTTGTTCAGGGATTAATGCTGCACACTGTGTAAAGTTAGCACTAGTCAAGACAAACAATAAGTAGTTGGGTGAGATGGTGCTATAAACGCGCTAGCTGCTTCTTTGCTGTATGCATCTGGCACTTCTCTGTTGTAGCCTTTCAGCCTTGAATTCCCTGATTTACCTTTTAACATTTGGAAAATATATATATATTTTTAGATTAATCATGATCTTTGCTAAGTTGCAATTAGGGGTGTAACGATTCATTTTATCCACGATTCGATTCATATCACGGTTTGTGATTACGATTCATGAACGATACTAGTTCATTTAGAACGGTACAATTTTTTGAGGCACTTTTTCAATATTTAAACAAATTTTTTAATGAAAGTACAGTTAGTGCAAACAATATTTTAATAACCTGCTACTTAAAAATAAACTTAAAAATAAAATCTTCTGTGCTTTGACACAAAGTATTTCAATATCCATAAAATCGATACAATACCTTTTGTAACGGTAAGATGGGTAAATATGGATTTTAATACCAACTTGCCAAGCACATATCAATCTGTTGAATCATAGGAAAATGAAATCAATTTATTGATATGTCAATTAATCGTTACACCCCTAGTTGTAATGTTTATGTACATTTAGTGCTTGCTTTCTCCCCCAAGTGGTTTAGTTGGAGAGACATAATAAAAAGTGGACTTTGTTTAAACAGAGTTATCACAACATACACATAAAAGGTTATTTTGGATAGAACTTGGATGAGATCCAGTTTTGCCTGTAATAAACAGGAACACGTGAATGAGGCAGAAGGCTGAACTGGCAACTGTCTTGTCTGTTTGGATGGACGTTGTAATATTTTCCTGAAAAGTCTCTTAATAAAGCATCAGAGTTGTTACTTTGGCAACATTAAGGTAAACTAAAGTAGGTTTTTTTTTTTAACAAGTATTAGATGATGAACCAAATGATTAGTCACATTTTCAGATCCTCAACCTACCACTAAGAAAATCCTCTTTCATATTAGCCCTTCTTTGTTTTATTTTATTTATATATCATTTAACAGAGGACGATTTCTGGTTATGAAGTATGTGAGAGTAGAATAAAATGTGTTAATAAATGCTATAAGCAGTCTTTCAGTGCCAGCAGTGCTCATGCTAGTAAGCGTCTGATGTGGGGAGGAGAAAAAAAATCCCAAAGTAAATTGTGAGAATTACATTATACATCATCTGTATTTATCTGATGAGGCAGCTGATGAAGAATCTGTGAAATCCGGTGATTCCCAAATAAGCTCAGTTTTCTGCTTATTATTGCATTCACTAGTGTCCAGTTTATAAAGGAACATCATTTAGGAGGTAATGGGATGTATTAATTTGTATTTCTTTACTTCTGAATTGGTTTCCAAACTTGGGGTTTCAGGTAGAAGAAGACCCAGTTATGTTGCGTCTTTGGTATTTATCAACGGCCACACTCCCGCATTTATATGCTTGATCTGGCACCTCATTGTGACTCCTCTAGTAACATCAAAGGAAAGAAATAACGTAATAATCAGTAGTTCTCATGTTCACATGTAATGGATTTACAGCTTTTGATTAACAGCCAGCTGTTGCATTAAACAGGTAGGTGCATTCGCTCATGATGTTTATCACCTGCCATACATAGCTAACGAGTGACTCATTCTTAGTTGTGATCTTCACTAATCGCTGTAAAGCAGGAGGCTTATGATTGTTAACACCCAACTGGAGAGACGAGAGGCGCGCTCGCCGTGTGTGAAAGATCTGTTGTCACATCTCTGCAGACTTGTTCTCAAGAATATAAACTTTAGCCAATTAATGTTCATATTTATATAGTGATTTAATAATAAATGTACTTTTATAAAGTAAAAAATACAGAAAAGTAAAATCTTTGTCATTTTGTGCAAAGCCATATAAACCCACTAGTTTTTTTAATTCACTTTGGCAAAAACATGAGACAATTTTGACCTTTAAGTGGTCTTCATGTATCCAATCAATTTTCAATCCTCTTTTTTTTCTGTCCAGATGAATTTGTTCTGTCCTGTATGCCTTTCCTTTCAGTTCACCCTTTGATATATCCCCCTTTCTATCTCTTAATCTACTCATTGCTCTATCCATGCTATACTAGCCATGTTCAGTGCAGTGCACTTGGTAATCACTTCTCTTCACTCCAGCCCTCTCCTTCTGTTGGTCCCATTAAGCGCGGCACTCAATGTTACCATAATGAGATCACATATTAAGTGAAGTGGTATGGACAGGGGAGGGGATGTGTGCAGCACGAAGGGTGTGTAGAAATGGAGAACTAGTTTTTTGTGTGCCAGAGAGAGAGAGAGCGAAACCCTCCATGATGCAGGATAATGAAGGAAGCAGGGGAAACTGTTCTTCCCCCAGGCCTCCCTAAATGCACTTGAATGCTGTTAGTGCCTCCAACTCCTCCTAGGGCTCGTTTAATGCGTGCATGAAGTAATCCAGCGTGTTGTAATAGCCTTGAGAGACACTTTTGAAGACGGTTTGTTCGCAAGTGAGCTCTTCAGCAGTCTTTTCCTCACACTTTTCTGTTTTTTTAGCTTCATGTCTCCATTTAATGTTGTTGTCTTTTCCAATAAGAGGCTGTTAGTCCACGTGTAAGGTTTAATGGCAGCTGTAAACTTATTAGGTTTTATTCATGTTTAGGTGTCCATTTTTTTCATGCAAATTTGAAGTTTGACTATCTTCAAAAACTATAAATGACGTGTAGAATGATAAAGATTAGTGTCCGTTTGCCATAGTTACCCTCTCCCTGTCCACAGTCACATCACTGCTGTAGTCCAAAACTAATGGACTAGCTATTGTAAAACATCTGAGAGTGTTTGTGTCTTGAGAATTTAAAGCTGAAATGTGCAACAAATTATCCTGAAGTTGTTTGATGTTGGGATGAGCGAGCGGAGGACTGCTGGCTCCTTTTTAAGTCATGAGAAACAAACAGGTAACTTTACTGAGAGTGAAATGTAAGAACTCTGGTTTTTCCCTTTTTACCACCAGTCCACATGTATCAGGAACTAGTGCGGACTAAACAGTGGTTATTTCAGGAGAGTTGACTTAAAGGTCCCTTTTTGTATTATTTTATAACCAAAAATGGCCTGTACATGCAGCAGCTTTACCTGGTGTTATAGTTAAGGGTGACTGAATCTGGACCCACTTTCAGCATGGTTGTTTGCCTACATTCCACATTGTTTCTGAGGTCCACCCTCTGGACCTTTGAAATGGCGCTCGGGTAATCTCTGTAAAGTTGTGGCCCAAATTAATGGTAAAGGATAACTCTGGAAACGAGAGGATTTGGAACAACATGAACAAAGCTGTGCAGCATCTTTGTGCAAATCTAACTTAGAGCTTTTGAGCAATTTTTCTTACAGAAAAACCAAGCTAGGGATGCTTTCACAGTGGCTCTGTTTGGTCCGCTTTAACAAACCCTGTTCCGCTCCTGTGGATAGTCTGGTGTGTTGCAGTGTGAAGGCAAAGTCATGCTCTGGTGTGGACCAAAGAAACAAATTCTTGTCTGCGTTAAAACTGGGCCAGTTTTTTATTGTCAAGCCAACAATATTAGATGTGTTCAACTGTGATGTGTGCACATTCGCAAATGGAAATTGCATTGCTGTGCTATGCAGCGCATTGGATAGCGTTCACAAACATGTCTGACTTAAAAACCGGGGGAACACTGAGCTGATCTTCTTACACAAATGCTTCTGTTTCATACTTCTGCTTACGTTTGATTTTTTTTTTTCCTGAATTAAGCAGATTAGATCAGTTTCTACACTGGCTCTGGATTTTAAAACATGATGGTTCCAGTATTTAAGTTGGTTTAGTTGGTCTCTTTACCTGCATCCCCAGCCTTTGATGTAAGCTCTGGACCAGCCAGGAGGTAGTGCTTCTCTAGCACCTCCACCTGAGGGTGAGCTACCGGCTAGTATGCAGATTTAACTATCTGTTGCTTTTGTCTTTTGGTTGTTCAGACTCAGTGGCTGGTTAAAGCGTGGGAGGCAGTAGCACACTGTTACAGTTAGCATGTCCATCTAGAGTTTACACTACCGTCCCTGCTGGTCCTGGCAGGAGCTGGTAAATTTCAGAAACTACTGCACAGTGCTTTGCCTCTAGACTGGGTGCTAGTCCTACATTTACTTTTTTAGTTTTTTGAAACAATAATGAGGTTTGTAGGATAAACGTAGACATCTCTACAAGGACAAGTATGAGATGTCCTTCGAATGCAATGTCTTTATTTGCAGTAGGTGCTTTATTGTGTTCAGTGTGTTACTGCAAAGCCTTGAATAAGTCTACTCCATTTCTAAAGTTTAAACACTCATAGCCCTATTAAAGCCATTTTTCAACCCAATTGTCTAGTCCCATTTATAGACAGAATGTTATTTGTCCGTTCTGTGACAGCGTTTCCCACAGTCTCTCTCTGCTGTCCAGCCGCGATTAGCCTTGCATTGCATACAGGGCTCATTTGTTTTGACTTGCACTGAATATGTGTCACAGGATCTCTTACATGTTAGTTACGCTTAACTAAAATGTTGCTTTGCAAGGCAAAAATCTGAATACAGACAGTAGGTTGGCTTTCTTTGAATCAGTTGTGACAGAAAAGACTAGCAGCTCAGAATTTTGCTTGTTTTTAGAAACAAGTGCACATAAAACCTACATGTTTGGTAGGAAACCAGACAGATCTCTTGCATGTTCCTGTTTGAGCCTGTGAATAGCAATCCAGCAATATTAGCTGTCCCAGTTTCTCACAGTGATGTCACACTTTTGGCTTTCATTTCACCTCAGTTTGATCTGTGCAGTCAGGCTCCAAGGATGGAAACATAGTAGCCCAAATGATTGTGTTCTTGTTATAGCTTTCCCTTTTTTAAAACAAAGAAAAGAGCATACTTTTTTCTTTTTATGCCCTTTCTTGTGTCAGAGGCTGCTCATTAGATTACCAGTTCTGGGGTGCCAGCAGGCATCATGCCGAGCTTCTTAATCGAGTTAGTTTGTAAAGTCTTAAAGGACGGTGGAAGCTGTTACCAAGAGTTTAGGATTATTTTTTACACAAGTCTTCCTGATATGGAGTTTCTAATGAGAGAAATCTGATAAAAACCACAAATTAGATTGAGCCGATTTTGCTTTTAAGACACAAATACAGCAGTAGAGGAAGCTGTTGTCCAAGGTGGGCAGGTTGTGGAATCACAGGATATTATTTAAAGATAAGAAGTGAAGAAAGTTATAAGTGATACATTGTCAGGATGTAAGTACTTTACCATCACTTCCTGCTTTTACTAGCAAGCCCTCCACCAGCCCTCATAGCCTGTAAATTCTTTGGCCTGTTTTTCAGACAAGACTCTTTTAAAAGATGGGTGTTGCATAGACTTGGTCGGAGCAGGTAAAATGCATTTGCATGCCCGCCCATCTCTGAAGTGCACAAATACACCCACACACAATAAACCCCCAATCCCTGAGAGGTGCAAAGCTGCCAGGGGGCAGTCCTTTCACTCCCTAATCCACTCTAATGCACTGGGGCTGTCCTCACTATTCCAAATATTGACCCAGGGAGAATGAATGAACACACACACACACGCACACAGAGGTGTGTCCTTAATGGGCTCTAAGCGCAGATGCTTTAGGAGGAACACACACAGACACTCATACATACAGGTGCTCACAAAAGCCGAGTGTAAGATGAGCCGATATGAGGGCTGGGCTCTGTCATTCAGTAATTAACCCCCTCCCTGCTGGAAGCCCAGTTAGCTTACTGCTGCCGGCTGGGAGAAGCGCTGCTTTACATACAGTAGGGCTCAGAGTTTGTGTTTGCTTATGATGTTCGCTGAAACTTCCATTGTTTCGTGTGGGGGTGGTTGGTTGTGTACACAAGAGATTGTGAGGTGTGCACACCCCCAGGCTCTCAACCACCTCTCATTTCTCTTTTTCCCCTCCCCTTGTCCCCTCCTCCCTTTCCCAGAGCTGGCCAATCAGATCCAGTATAGCATCATCCAAGACTTACAGCAAGGGGAGTCCTGGGAGAATGGTAAGATACCAACTCTCTAGACTATACCGAAATTGTCACCATGGGCTGATTTAGTGAAGCTTGAAATCCTTTTGATCTTTTCTTTTTCCAAGAGTAAGTTATTCAGGTGATTCATTTAACATGCCTCCCTTACAACGAGTGAGCTGACAGGCACCCTGGTTTTATTTAAATACTCTGGTGTGTTTAACCAGTTTTTAAAGGTGTGGTTGACCCGCATGTTGCTTTTGTAAGGTGCTCTTTCGCCTTAGTTTCTGGGAATATCCAAAGAAGTAATGTTTAGAAACGTTCTTTCTAAGATTTCCAGAGAAGTTAAAAAAATAGATCCCCTCCCCAACTGATCAAACATGAGATAGCATTGAAACAGTTTCCCCAGCAGAAATACAGTGAAGCCCGAGCTCTTTTTCAGTTCACCAAACATCTTTATTACAGAGTATAACAGTGCAACAAGGAAAACACAAACATACTTAAGCAGTCTACAACGCAGAGCACCGTTATGCTGAACAACTCTTCAGTCGTCCCTCTTTCAATCCCCTTTTAAAGATAGGATAGAGGTTAATGACTTGCCAGTACAAGGAAGTAGTGTCTGCAGCTGGGATGTATGGCACGTCATATACAGCTTCAGATATGTCTCCCAAATCCAAGTTTTAAATATGCAGCATGCTTTCCATATCAGCATAACTTACCATGCACAACTTCCAGGATGCAAAACACTTTTTTTAAGCAAACCAAATGCTGTTAAAGTTTTTCAATTGAGAGGACCCTTTCCTTTGTTTTGTACACTAAAGCCCCTTTTCCACTTGTACTTACCTTACCCTACTCTACTCTGCTTCCCGCCTGGCTCTACTCTCCCCGTTTTCTGACGATTAGTAAACTTTGTAAAAAAAAATCCTTTTTTTTTCAATGGTAAATTCAGAAAACAACAACCACACAGCGAAATTCAACCCTGTGTTTAAAGACCCCCAGTAACAGTGGCTATTTAGTGACTTCACAACATTAGGCCAATCACTCGCCTCCCTCTCCCCGCTTGGAACCTCAAGGGTCACAGAATTTACTCGGCCAGAGAAACCATCTGCGGAAACAGGTATTAGTGGGAAGGGGGATCAAGTAAAATCTAGTGAAGTGATCCTTTATTTAGTCTGTTAATATAAAGTACTATCTGTAATTAGAGTTGGGCAATATATTGAGACTTTCAGAGTTATTGACACTTTGTCACACAAGATATAGAATAAGGGAATATTGTTTATATCGAGTTAAGTTGTTTCGAGTTAAAAATATCTCCTTTTTTTAAACATTTTGCACATTTGTATATAGGTCAATTAAAGTATTTTTTACCTTTTTTAATCCACATCTACTTCAATTTCTGTCAAATATTTTAATGCACATGTGCTTCTGATCCTTAATAAAAGTGCATTTAGCACTCAAGGCTGTAAATTTGAACCATATCTTTGTTTACTTGACCAAAAATCTTATATCGAGATATGTATTGTATATCGTGATTAAGGAAAAAATCCTTAATATAAAATTGGTTCATATCGCCCAGCCCCATCTAAAATGACCATTCAGTGACAGCACTGTATAATGTAGCACTGATTTTCTTTTAAATAAGACAGTAACAACTAATATCAAGTTTTTAGTTTTACAAAGGAGATGAAAAAGTGACATTAGACATGATGTTTTTGGAGTTTTGGGGACAGAAGAAAAGAGGCTTTAGTCACATTAAGTGAAGGTTATATATGAAATTAATGAGCTGAAAGACTTCAACCTCTTTCTGAATTTCTCTTCACAAATATTTTGTTTTTATTTTGGCTCGTTTACATCAGTTTCTTCTGTCCTGAGTGTTTGGAAACAGAATCTGACAGACAAACAGATAATCTAAAGAACAGATGACCAGTTTCTTCCTCCTTCACAAGGTCTTTTCCATTGTGTCCATGACACACTAATGTATGCAAAGAGGAATATGCAGGTGACCTGTTTCTCATCAACCCTTCCCCCTTCCTCCCCCCTGGCAACCTACCTTGACAACGCCTCTGTTGTGTGCTCCCTGGCTCAAACAAAGGGATGGGCCCCGTTACCCCACTCTCCTAACACAAAGACTATTACTCTGTTCGGTGCCTTTTTAAAATCAGTACATTTCTTATTTATTTGTAAACCCAGCCGTGTGCGTTTACACATCCATGGATGGTTTATGGGGGATATCTGGGTGTAGTTACTAGGATTTATTGTCTCTATATGGATAATAAAAATAACATGCTGGAAGCACAAAAGCATGTTGTATTTTCAGGCAGATAATTTTTTAGCTACTTTTTGTTTGTAATTAGTAGTTGCTCATCGTTGCCTAATCTGCGTCAGAATCCGTCCTTTGAGTCACCGTAGTTCCTCATTAGCCTTAGGCAGCCTTCCTTTCAGTTTGTTGGGTTTAATTAATGACATGAATGAGTCATGAAGCTGGTATTGGTGCTTTACAGCATCCTGTTGGTCTAGTGACGGATCCATTTTGATGCTTTACATTCACTTGTTACACGAATAAGTATCCTCTCTTTAATGATGCTATGGTGAAAGCTCCTACATCATTAAGCTGAGCTACAGCAAAGCGCTGGTTACTTAGCAACAGCCACAAAAGGATTGTGAAATGATCATTTGCGTCTTTTGTACGTTAACAGACTTGTGTAATTTCGGCAAAATGGTCTTTGATACATTAAAGTCTGTGGTTTGAATTTGCAGTAATGGCCACCGCATCCTATTTCAGTGATCTGATAAACAGGGTCTCTGTTCCCGGCACGCCCTTTTTATCAAAGATCTACAGAAGAAAATGTAACTTTGACGTTAACTGTATTATCCCAGCATCTATCTCGGCATCACTGGTGGGAAGTGATTTCCGGTGGATGCAAATTAAAGGTTGGCATCATGTGTAATCTATCCCATAATGTCGCTTTTCTATATTTACTTTTTTTTTCTGTTTACCCAGGTGAGTCCTCACACCTAGCCCTCAATAAGCTCAAGTGCCCCCACTGTAACTACATCGCTAAGCACCGACGCACACTCAAGAGACACCTGATCATCCACTCAGGTGTGCGCTCGTTCAGCTGTGACATCTGTGGCAAGCTGTTCACCCGCCGTGAGCACGTAAAGAGACATTCCCTGGTGAGTTCACATATGTTCACAATCCTCTCTTTCAACCGCTACATGATGAGCATCCTCCATGTACCGCCAAACGCCACAGCGTTTTGGCCAAGTTCTCTTCATTCCACACCAACTTGTGCTGTGGAATGACCGCATCACAGATAGATTTTTATTGCAAAAATCTCATTTCAATATCGGCCAAATTTGGCCAATACGAATTAAGAGACCAAACGCCGAAATCAGCCCGATAAACAGTGAAACAATGAAGGTGTTATTGTTGGAATTTTTTTTTTGCTTTTACACAAGTAACCTGGTTATGCTTCATTATGGCCAGTCTCCTGAGTTGAAGTGTAGAGTAGTTTACAAATCACTTGGCTTGTTGTAAAAATGGATGTAATGAAATGATCGCTGCCCATGGAGCCCTGTTCTCTTCAATTATCAGTGACAGCTGCTTGTACTAAGAAAACTGGCTTACTTACTGGTTTTTTAGATGAGATATGTTTGTGAAATGAGTCAGAAAGGACTTTAATGACTTAAAATTAACAGTTTCTAGCTGCAGCCGGAAAAAAACAGCTGTTCTCATAGACAACTAAAGGAGCTTTATTATGGAGACAGATACTTTATCTGCTTTGCAGCTGAGAGCTGGCCACGTATCCATTCTGTTCACATGGCCGCAGTTAATACAGAGCATCTCCTGGCAGATAGTTCATTTGAAATAAAGACATTTTTTGCTGCAATAGTTCAAAAGTGGCTAAATGTGGCTACCAGAACCTCTTAAACTCAAAACTATATGCTGTGGTTATTTAATCCTCTAAAGACCCAAGCTTAGAATTATTTCTCTTGACTACCAGTCAGTCTGTGGATTTTTCATGAAGAGTTTGCTAAGACAGAACTGTCAGAAGTTAATGTGTGCATGCAGAAAACAGAATAACCCTCTTTTCTTCTGTGTCGTATTGGCAAATTCTCGCTGAACTTCAATCCCCCCCATCTCTCTGGGTCTTTCAGGTTCACAAGAAGGACAAAAAATACAAGTGCATGGTGTGCAAGAAGATCTTCATGCTTGCCGCCAGTGTCGGCATCCGTCACGGCTCGCGGCGCTACGGTGTGTGTGCGGACTGCGCTGACTCGCACCAGGCCACTCAGGAGGGCCTGGAGGGCATCGAGTTTCCCCGCGATGAAGAGTTCGACGGGGAGGAAGTGGAGGACGTGGAGGGAGAGGAACCCACCGACAACGACCAATCAAACTGGGGTGAGGGCAACGCTGGTGCTGCCCCAGAGGAGGACTAAGAATATAACAAGCTTGAGAAACAAATGAAAATAAAGGTTGATGTTTAATATATATGTACACAAAAACTAGCTGGTAAACAATCAACTCCAAAGTGCTATCAAACCATGAGGTTGCTTAATTGTGCAAGTAAATGACAAAGACATGGATTTTTTTTCCTTTTTCTTTTCTTTTCTTTTTTTAAAAAGAGTGGGAACTCCAAGATGTACAGATTTTATTATTACAAATGTGCCCAACTCTGGGCCCAACGGAGAGCGATTCTAATGACAAATAATATGATGAATCAGGTTTTTGGTGATGTATCTTTTATTTAGTTGGGCAGGGTGATGTAATTTTTTTTTTTTGCGTTGAGGTAGGCCAATCATCTAAAGAAAAAAGAAATGTTAATTATTTAATTTATGAAAAGGTTATTATGGTCTTATTGAAAGCTATGATTTGTATTTCTGTTGTTTTTTTTTGTCTGCGAGTGGAGGCAGAGTAAACACTGCTGCTCTCTCC
Organism: Craterocephalus amniculus; assembly: GCA_036024015.1. Lineage (NCBI taxonomy): Eukaryota > Metazoa > Chordata > Actinopteri > Atheriniformes > Atherinidae > Craterocephalus > Craterocephalus amniculus. The sequence goes on along the minus strand of JAVQJG010256196.1, from coordinate 1,735 downwards.
TCAGTCTGAAAGTGTGTTGCTTGGTGCTTGTAGAAATACAAAGCAGAGAGCACTGTTGTCCACAGGAAGATTTAAACTTGCTCTGTAGATCTTGTTTAGTTATGCTAAATATATTCTTCTTTTTTTTTCTTTCCCTGCACAAATCTTGGAACCAAAAAATCTGTTTTGTGACTCTAATGTATCTCAGCCATATTTATGATTAATTTAAGAGGGCTGCGATATTGTGCCAAACAGACCGCACACCAAGATTTAGCAGGAAACAAAAACTACTGAATATGCTTAAGAGAGTAGAAAAAAAAAACAAAAAAAAACATTGGGTTTCTTATATGGGGAAAAAATTTAGTAAAAAAAAAAAGTACAAGGGGAAATGTTATTGCTAGCTTTATACAAATCACGGCATCACAATAACACTTTATTATTATTATTATTATTAAACAAAAAGCATTTGACTTTCACTTAAAGCTTGAATTTTGCCAAATGATGAAACGTTTGGTGCTGTAATGCTTGTTGCAGAATACTGGACCTACAGGCTATATATGATGTTTATAATCATAAAGCTTAAACTGACTCAGTTATGCATATGTAATCAGCTTAAACTATAGAACACTGTTGTGCTACGGCGACTATCAGGTAAGCTTTGCCATTGTTTTTAAAGCTTTCTATTTTATTTAATGCACACTCACACACATACCATTTTATAGAACTACCGGCAGTACTTGTAATTGACATTTTGAGGACCTAAGTGAACATCAATACCTGTATGAGTTTGTTAATATTAGGTACTGAGGTTTAGAGTAAAGACAGCAAATATATATATATATTTTGAATCACTTGAACGTTGGTTGCAAGGGGAGTAAGAAATGTGCAGAAGTCATGATACGCGATGTTTTCAGTCTGAAAAGTACTCCATTTTCCATTTGTGACATGTATACAGAAATGTCATCAGTTTAATTTGTTTTTGTCGGGGTTTTTTTGGTCTGCCAGGTAGAAAACACTTTGTTCCACAAAAGTGAAGCTCTATGGCACCTCATAGACATGCACTTACTTTTTTGTTCATGAAAAGAAATTTTCTTTTAAATGTATTGTTTCTTTTCCCCCAAAAGCGGGTCTGAATGGAACTATATAAAAACTGTTGTCATTCTTCCAATGCGCAACTTTTTTTTTATTAGACGTTTTGTTTTGTTATTTAATATATATATATATATAAATATATATATATATATAGACTCCAAAATGCAATCAAGACTGTTAATTTCTATTTGTCCAACCAAAATTGTTGTTTTTAATTATTGTTGAAATATAATGTATGAGAAAAGCCAGGTGAATACTTGCTTAGTGTAGAAAATTTGCTCGTGTCTGTAATTGTTGAGATTTTTAAATGTTCTAATGCTACGGAATCACTCACTTTATCCTTGAAACTTTTGTTTAATTTTGTCCTTTCCACTGATGTTTCCTTTTTCCTTTGTTTTTTTTCTTTCTTTTTATCACTAAGCACATATTTTCTAAAGAAACACGGATTGTTTGTGGGTTAAAACCTTGGAACAGCAGTATCTGTTCATATGCAGTGGAAAATACAGTATGTACTGAAGTGCTAATGATACCGAAGATATGTAACTTCCTTTTATGCTCAATGGAAGAAGATATTATTTTAAGTCATAGAGACATTCATCCTCTTCGTGTCACTTCTACCTTCAAGTCACTGGGAGCGATATATATATATATATATATATATATA
>JAVQJG010256145.1:0-11079 GCA_036024015.1 Craterocephalus amniculus | reverse complement strand
ACCACCTTTGTACCTTTTTTTGTACAGCTGACATGGAAATGTGAATACAAGCAACATATCATTTTTTCTAATGTTGGGGCCAATCTAGGCAAAGTCATAAAATTTCAAGTTAAAAGAATATCGTTTAGGGGATTTTTGTTTTTTTTTTAAGACAGTGGCGGGTCATTTTGACCCGAAGACAACAGGAGGGTTAAGGAAATGCTAAGAATCAGATAACGGATAATACCTCCTGCGCAGTGAACTTAAAGAGGCATCTCCGCTTTTTCCTCTGTAGAGAAAGTGATGAACTGTCCATATACAGTATAGGCCTACTGTTAAAGGAATGTGCAGTGTTAAACTTTCTATGCACTCGCCAGGGACTTTCAATTTCAAGCTCAAATTAATTTTATTTATGCAGCACCTTTACATATTAAAATCAATGCATGCATAAAACAGAATAAAAATAGCCTCAAACAACAAATATAAGTACATAAACATCATAATTTCTTTCATACACAAACTAACACACACACATGAATATAAAAAGAAAAGTAGAAAAAATTATCTTCCCCCACACAAGCCTCCGCTAACATAAACTTTGGTCCCTGGTGAATGTCTTGTTTAACATAAAAAGACAAAGGTATAAATATATAGGCTACATCTAATAATAAAATAAACAAACATCTACATCTGGCTCGACACTGCTGTGAGGAAACAACATCTTGGGGATCCGTCCACGCTGTGAGTTTAAACGGAATCTGTCAGGATTGTAATGAGAATAATCACAGTAAAAAAAGGAGGCACTTCCTTTGTTTTAAGTATTATTGTTCATGGATTGCTTTATTCAACCTAAAAGTTTTGGCTGGGATAAACAACTGTTTCAGTTTCACCATGATCAAATCCACTATGGTAGCATTTAAACAATGCTTCCTTCACGACTGTTATCACCTGCAAAACATTGCTGAAACATGACTTCCAGGTCGGGCGGCTGTAGCTCAGTGGATAGAGCAGTCGCCTACTAAACAGGAGGTCGATTCCGCTCCGGCACATGCCGTAGTGTCTTTGGGCAATACACTGAACCCTACCTTGCCTCCCGATGTGCCTATCGGGGAAATGAATGTGTGTGAATGTTAGCTCCAAAGCACCCAGTATGATTCAATATAGGTGCTGTGTGAATGGGTGTGAATGGGTGAATGAGACATGTGATGTAGCGCTTTGAGTGGTCGCATGACTAGAAAAGCGCTCTATAAGTACAGTCCATTTACCATTTACCACATGCTGCTGTCTAGACCTTCCTGACTGGTTCCAGAGGAAAGCAAAGTGTAATTCTGCTTTGACAGATTCATTTATGCCCATTGCCAACAATGCTGACTTACCCATATCAAATGTTTAAATGCATTTCCAGAACAAACACACAGTATATGCTAAAAAGACCAAAAGAAATCAAAATGAAGTATTAATGCAACATCATGCTTGAAAAGGTGCAGCAAGAAAAAAATCCTGCTTCTTTCTCAATTGTAATACGCAGATAGATCGAAATCCAACATTTAAGTATTCCCTAAGGATTTTGAGTTAATTTCCAGAGAGTTAAATGCAGAGGCTGTCAACCTTTCTCAGTTAAATTGTGGAATCTCTGGTACTCCAATATATAACACACAAATGAATATCAAAATGCTATGTGCCCATTCTTAACAAACAGAGTTTGTAATGAGGGGTTATTACTTAGTATCGTGTTATTATTGAAAATAAACACAATATATAGAGAATTTCCTCTGATTACTCCAGTGAACACTTTGTGTTTTACACAGGAGCAAGCGGACCAACTACATCATTTTCAACCTGTTGACCACTTACTTGTCTATTGATCTGGGCGAAGTGAATGCGATCGTATGAGAATTAAGACACCAACCTCAAATTGTCCACGCCTCACTATCTCGCTATCAGCAACCCATTGACAGACTGTTAGGCGAGGTCTCCAAGAAAAAATGAGAAAAAATGTCTTTTCCAAGTCTCAAGTGCAGACTTATGGATTTATTTATTTATTTTTTGGTCCAATAATAAAATCACAAAAATCAGAAGTTACAGCAATTCCGTTGTGGGTCAAGCAGCTACCTGAACAAAAAGGTCAACTACGCTATACCGTTTTCACACACAGAGAAGAACTCGACTGAGAAGAAGATGCAAAGTCATCTTCCAGATTGGCACAAACCCATCTCTATAGGAGGAAAATCCACACACATCTGGGGAAGTTAAGCAGACATGGAAAAAATCCCTGATTGGTAGGCAGTGCAGGTTCAGCTTGACCTTGAAGGGGCAAAAGGTCGGTTTAAGGTTGCTATGTTCTTACAAACCACAACACTGAGTTTGCACCATGCTGCACACCTTCTCCAACACTTACACGATGGTCTCAATCTCTTTGGTCCAACAGGAAAGTTGTTAAATCACAGAGCTATCTTTTGAAGTAGCACATGTATGACTCCTCTAAAGCAAGGACTAGGTTTAAGGTTCATAAGGTGAATAACATGAAATGCGTCAGCTTGATTTCCTGTCAACAACCTCTTGTTTTTCTTCTTATGGTCCCAGTTTTTAACTAACATCCTGGGGGTAAAGTTTACTCCTTAAAACCTACAGTTTTAACACAACACATCAAATTTATGCATTATATGTAAATCATAAAAATGAGCAGAAAAACAATAACATATGACTACAAACTTTAATTACAGTAAAAAGTACAACGCAGAATTAAAACACCATAAAGCATGATCATAAATTAAACTTATAGAAAACTTATTATGGAATAAATACAAAACTTGCTAAACCATTAATAAAATGAATATCATAAAGGCATAAATGTATCAGATGTGTATATAAAAAGTAACTGTATAAGCATGAGAATATTAATTTAACACCACACACACTAAAACACACAACTGTTGTCAGATATTTTAAAAGTAATACAGCTGTTCTGCAGCTGTAAATGGAGGGATGGGGGTAAAACTAGCAAACAGGAGAAATACATGTCAGAATCCAGTAGAGTTTTAAGAAACATTTAAATGTTCATGTGATGCAAATGTATCAGACATGATATATTTGGCTTTGAAGGGTTAAACGCTTGATTACAATTATGGAACAAAGAAATAATTAAATGCTGAATTCCAGCTTTCTTGAGGTTGTTTGTTTAGGTTCAAGAAGCACCTGAAAGAGAGAAAATGCATTAGATCATTCAGAAAATGATGCACAGTACAAGTTTGCTTTGGTGTTTGTACCTTTTCTTTCATTTTGAGTCTCTTTCTCCGGCAGCTTCTTCCAGGTCAGTTTGAAGTCAGTCACTCCCTGCTTAGCAAGCATTGCACCCAACTAAAAAAGAAAGATGGAGGTCAGAAAGTTTACTTCTTTCTTTGTCATGTCTGTGCACCAACACACACACTGGTGGTCCAGTGTGTTACAGTGTTACTCATTTGCTGATCATACCTTGTTTTAAAAAGAATAGTCATACTGAATGAATATAACCTTGAATTGGGCTAACAGTGGTCTTATTATATTGTTGACCTTATTTGTTCATACTTCCATGGTCCCTGTGGGTTGTATCAGAAGATCTGAGCAAATAACTTCTCTGGTCAGGTTGTTTGAAGATGTGAAAAATGACACTTTTATACGTGTGAAATGACATGTCTCCATATTATGACAGATTAATCCTTTAATGGAACATGTATCATATTTGGAACATACAGTTTCTGAAACCTTTTGTATCACTTCATGGTAAAAACAAGCTTCCAAACCCAGTTATTTATAATCTGATACTTGTCTTCTGCACCCCGAGAGATACAATACAATAATACACTGAAATCATTTTTATATGGTAATAAATCAGAAAATACATAAAGGGTTATTTTAATTTGTTTTTGACATCAAAATGCAAATAAAGATTTCAGACCAAAAGTAAAATAGAATTTCTCCCTGTTTTGTTGCGTCGGGCTTTAAAGTGTAAACCAGAAGTGTGTCCCTGCAATATCGGGGAGAAAACCGTCCTCCAACCATACCTGCTGCTCCAGGCTTGCACTGACTTCTGGATCCTCCATGTTAGCTGTGGTCTGGAGCTTCAGCTTCATCACCATTTGCCTGGTTTCCTTTTCTGTAAAGCAAAAACATGAATTTACAGAAAGCTCTGCTGGGCCCACAGGGTCCTAGTCAAATCATTTCTTTTTAAACAGGTTTGCGACAGGTTTGAGATTACATGAACCTCATTTGCTTCCTGCTACTAGAATACAACTGGTAAATAAATAAATAAAGGTAATATATCCTGTGCTAACACAGCAACTGTTAAATATAATCCCTGGGATGTGCTGTCATGTCTTCAGCTCACCTTTGGGCTGTTCTTCTGTAGGAGGCGGAATATCTGGAACATCTGTAGGAAGACAAAATCTGTTCATCCAACTTTTCAGCATTATTTTAACAAATTAAAAGCATTGTTTGTAAATTTAACATTTAATACGTGACATGTCATTAGAAATGTTTGTATCAACCAGGCGGGCAGTAGACAGATATCAGATTCCGTAGATCAGGGTTTTGAGACAAGTTTTACTATAAAATGATGAAAAATGTTTTAGAAACTCTGTTAAATATGAAACATATAGCATTTAAGGGTAAACGTTACAACTATTAAGACCCTGAAATAATTGGATCTTCAATAAACAAGCTAAACTTTTCATTTAATAACTGCCTTTATTAGATTTTTTTCTTCTATTGGTTTTCTAAAGATTGGGACTCAGTTTTTTTTTCCAGAAGACAGAAGATTTATCTGTGATGTTATCTTTAGCTGATGGAATAGTTTTTTTAAGATCATCACTTTGCGAATCATAATGACTGATGATAAAAAAACATGTTTTAGCTCTCTGTGAATAATGGATTGTTTCATACTTTTTATACAGTAGAAAAAGAACTTCTCATCACACTGCTCATCGGTCCAGGTTCCGTCCTCCGTCATCATTGCTGCACAACTTTCATTTCCATTCAGGTTGTCTGGTTGTCCCTCCCGCCAGTTTAGGTATGTGACTGGTTCTCCGAGGCCTGGAAAGTTCCACTCTACAAAGCTCCTCAAGCCAATCCACACTTCTTTGCCGAAGTTCACCATACTATTGATTTCCTCATTCATCGTGGCGTCCTGGATGTGGACCAGAGATGAATTACTGGCCTCACAGTTGGCCGCAGCGTCATTCCAAGTCATTTCAGCCTCTGTAAAGGTGTAATGGCTCCCTGTGGAGATGAAGACAGCGAAGTGGTCGGATGAGACTTATGCACAGACTTAACTAGGAAATACTTGCAGGAAATAACAGATTTTGCTATGTAATAGGCTCCACCATTAGTTTGTAATGCTTCAGCTGTATATATGTTTGTACATAGTTTGTTTCATTTCTTACATACTGTTTATTTACGATGATGTAAAAAAATTAAAAATAACTCTCAGCTGCATGACTGAGAGCGTTTTCTCCCGTGCCAGCAAGTATAAATCTGTCATTTTGCTTTATTTAATGATTTCTATAAAGTATTCTAACCTCAGTCTCTGAGCCAGTTCATTCATTTAGCTCAGGTAAACATGCAAGTTGCAACTAATTTTATCCAGTTTCTGACTGTTTTTATTTAACACAATTGTTGCACAAACAGAAAAAAAGTTGCATTTAGACCTACAAAAGCAAATATTGTCTATTAACCTTGACCAGATAATGCAGACTATTGATTTCAAAAAGTCTGATTCTGAGTATCCTCGAGATTAAAAAGAAAAATGCATAGAGTTGCAGGCATCCGTGCTGCACACGTCCCAGTACTCCATAGCAACGACAGGGATAAAAGAGGAAGATGATCAAGAGGGACTCGAGAAAAAAAAAGTGCTTATTTTGCGATTGAAGAACTCTTTCAGATTATTAGATTAGAAGTTATCCATTTAAATCTGTGCGAGTTGAACTTTAAATTAGTTCTTTTGAACTTGCACAACATTACTAATTATCCATTTATGAGATAATTAAGGAATTCTCTAAAAAAAAAATCCCATACACATACATTTTAAAGCAAAAATATTTTAGATTTATACCCACCGTTATAGCAGACTGACTGTTTATGCAATGAGCAGTTGAAATCGTGCCAATCTCCATCATATGCTGTCGCAGCACACAGCTGATTGATCCCCCCGTCTGGCTGATCAAAATGCCAGTTGAAATATTGGGCTGGTTGTCCATCCATCCCAGTCCACGGCCAAGTGTTTGCGATTAGTCCAACCCACACCTTGTCTGTGTCATTTCTGGCATGCTCTGACTGGTGATTGTTGATGTGACTGCTTTGCATTGTGCAAAATCCATCGTAATTCATAGAGCAGTATTCATATGCATCAAAAAAGGTCATTTCATTTTTAATCAAATAGTTATACAAGGTAGAGGAAACAGAGATCACACAAAAACCTAAGGAGGGAGGCAAATTTATGGATTAGTAACGATGCAACATCACAAAAGATCTTCATTTAATCTGACTGAACTTAAAAGAACTTAGTTTGACTACATTTGACATCCTCAGCTAAAGAAATAAGTACAGAACAGTGTGTTGTTAAACAGACTAGGGAGGTTCTGGGTTTTTATTTCATTTTATTTTACATGTACTTCTCTATTTTAATAATGTAAATGAGCTTTAACCATTTAGGCTATTTTGGTCTGTCTGCCAGTCCTGTATGTTGAAAACAGAATACAGTTGCATTTTAATATCAAGGAGAACTTTTGTATGACTCTTAAATGTTCAGTAATTCAAGGAAAATGCTGCTTAAAGGAATTATGCTTGTTTTTTGGGCCTTTATGAAAAAAGTGAATAATTCCTTTGTTGATAGTTACTCAATACATCCCTGCTGGAAAATAAAATCTTTCAAATCTACCTAACAACACTTTACCTGTGAGTAGGAAGACAACAAAGAAAATCTTGTCCATTCTGGTTTTTATCTGCGAACAACAAAGATCAGAGGTGAAACCTTAGAGATCAGATTCATTGCTTTGGTCAGTCACACAGATCATTTTTGTGGCTTTGTTACTCATAAAGTTGTTTTAATCATACATACTATTTAGCATTCATTTTTCAGGACACATGCATCATTTGATACAGCAAGGATGAAAAAGTCTTTTCAAACCTAATGATTGAAATAAAGTTGCAAAATGTGTTGCATTTGCAAAAACGAAATGCTTTACTCAAGTCTGCAGCTGTTCACCAAATGAGTTTCTTTGAGTAAAAAACTATTTATTTGTTTCACCCCCTTTATTATCACCAGTGCTATCGACCCGGGAAAACTAACCTTATACGTTTTAGTTAATTTTAAAAAACAGAGATACATTTAGTTTTTCTGCATGATCATTCTGTGACCAAATACAAAAAGTATTTCAAGAAAAATTAAATGTATGTTTTATCATGTTTTTACAAAACTTTTCATGATCCAAGCTGATAAAGTGACGGGTTTAACTCTACACAATTCTGTGAAGCAGGTTTCCTTTTGCCTGCTTTTACTTTGCACCTAACAGCAATTGAATTATTTTTATCAGGTCTAGATCCTATGATATAAAAAAAGAATGAATAAATAAACGAATAAATAAATAAATAAATATTGTAATTTCAGGTTTCATTTTCAGACAATATTAGGGTTTACTACACTAACTCAAGAGCAAAACCATTATCAAGTCATTTTATCCAGTAAAAATAAACATATAACTCCATGTTAATCAAATATCAACTCACCAATCTTAAACCTTTTTCAAATTACCAGCCCCGAGCAGCTGTCTGTCCTCCTCAGGGTTTTTCTGCTTCTTCTCTGTCTGCAGACATTTTTATAGGATCATGCAAATGAGTTGGAGGGCGATTGAAGGGTCAACCTCACATTGCATTGGATGAGAAAACTGACACACCCTTCCTCATGAAACAGATTAATGATTTAGAGAACTTTTCACAAAAAGCATCCCAAACTACCTACGCTATGCAAAAACATAATGTCATAGATCAATATGAATAATCAATGAAAGAGTAAAATCCTCAGAAGGAAAATGCCTTTGAAAGTGCAGGAATTAAACTTCGTATATCCTTAAATGATCTACCATTACTACTACTGTCATTTAGCAGACACTTTTATCCAAAGCGACTTACATTTGGGAGAACACAGGCATAAAATCTGATCTAACATAAATAAAGGTTTGAAGACCAACCCTCATCAAATTAGGGGATATATGAGTGTGCAGCATTTGTTTTGTTCATGCCTCATTAATTAATTATGTAGTTTACCTGCTCACATGATTTTTGTTTAACATTTAGATTGTCTTTCTATTCAAACTCTGCTAATGTACTGTTCAAATGCAAAGTACACAAAGTAAGCTTTACTCCAGATGCGTTAAAGGCGGTTTTAAGGATGTTTTTGGACATATTATCTCTCTCCTAGTTAGAAATGGACACATGGCAAAGTTTAGAACGTCTCTTACAGTTTTTGGTTTATTTCATTTTTTGGTAAAGTTTTCATTTTAGAGTTTGATGCTAATATTTCTGTTTACACTTAGTTTCACAAAATGAAACGTGAATAACTTCAATGAATAACTTCCTAATCACACTAAGAAAAAAAGCTCCTCGTCCTCTGTGATTGTGATTTGGGTCATTACTTCTGCTAAATATCTGTGAACCTGAGCCTTAAGAAAACAGTGGAATTACTTGCAAATTAAAGCCATTTGCATTGATGATAATGATTCATTCAAATAAAAGTTGCCACATAACACAGCCTTCACTCTGATTGATTGATGATGGGAATGTAGTGATCAGAGAAAACATTCCTGTTTTTAACAAAAGCATCCAGCCTGACCATGTTCTCAGAATGTAAACTATCGAAAGACACTTTATCCACTCATCTAATTAAATAGATAAGAGGTGAAAATAATAAATATTCCATGAAATTAAAAAAATGCAAATAAAATTGATATTTAATTAAATGTAAATTTCTTAATGGCTAACTTCATTTAATGGCATGTTATGGTTGATATGTCTGATCGAACAATTAATTAGTTTATGGATAGTTATATTTATTATCTGATTTCATATTTATCAAATAACATTTTTATTCCTCAGTGGTATTTTATTATGTGAAACTTATTTAGGAATTCCCATTATTGTGTTTATTAAGCTTTTATTTTGAATTGGTACTATTATTTCCTGATCTTTCAGTTGTTGTTGTTGTTGTTGTTGTTTGTTTTATTTTTTTCTGTGTCTTTTAATTTCCACGTCTGGTTTTACGTGAAGGAACATTTATCTGGGTTCGGCTGCAGTGCAGGACTTCATGAAGTGAGCTGACATTTGGTATCCAGAGTACTCAACCCCCACTGACCAATCACACCAAAGAGCTCCTCCCACCAGACGCTACTTGGTCCAACCCAGAGTCATCAGGAATAAACTGGACTCATTGTGTTATAAAAAACAAAATAAAGATTTACTGGCTGATGTACTGATGAGAAGTGGCATCCTGGTTGAATGTTGGGATTGGCACAGGTCCTCCTTCAGTTTGATGCCAGAGATGGATGCTGCTTCCATATCAGGATATCAGGATGGAGCCTATGGGATATTTTCATCCTCCTTAACTTGGATATTTAAGCTGGTTTACATTTCTTTGAGTATGAAATCTAGTTTCATATGTCAGCTGTACGGCTGCAACATTACAACTAGTTTCCTGGTATTGTGTTAAAGCTTTAACACATGATGACTTGGAGTCATTAAAAACACTGAAGATCATAATGAGAAATGTTCAACTTCATTTGGCACTTTCAGTGCCAAGTATGTAACTTTTAATTACAATGCTATGTGTGTGAATGTATAAAAACTCAAGATTTATCCAAAAACTGAGTCTAAACAGCTTTACTGTATATCCATCCATCCATTTATCATTTTCTGCTGCTTATCCGGGGTCAGGTCGCAGGGGCAGCAGCCTAAACAGGGAAGCCCAGACTTCCCTCTCCTCAGCCAACTCATCCGGGGGGATCCCGAGGCGCTCCCAGGCCAGCCGAGAGATAAAACCCCTCCAGCAGGTCCTGGACCTACCCCGTAGTCTCCTCCTGGTGGGACGTGCCCAGAATACCTCCCCAGGGAGGCGTCCAGGGGGCATCCTGACCAGATGCCCAAACCACCTCTTCTGGCTCCTCTCGATGCGGAGGAGCAGCTGCTCCAGCCTCTCCCGGATGACCGAGCTCGTCACCCTATCTCTAAGGGAGAGCCCGCCCACCCTGGAGGAAACCCGTTCTTTCGGTCACTACCCAGAGCTCGTGACCATAGGTGAGGGTAGGAAGGGGGACCTGCCCTTTGGTTCAGCTCCTTCTTCACCACGATGGACCGATGCAGAGCCCACATCACTGCAGACGCCGCACCGATTTCATGATCTCCCGCTCCATCCTTCCCTCACTCGTGAACAAGACCCCGAGATTCTTGAACTCCTCCACCTGGGGCAGGACCTCACGCCCAACCTGGAGTAGACACTTCACCTTCGTCCAGCTGAGGACCATGGTTTCGGATTTGGAGGTGCTGATTTTCATCCCAACTGCTTCACACTTGGTTGCGAATCTCTGGAGCTGGAGATCACGGCTCGATGAAGCCAACAGAACCACATCATCTACAAAAAGCAGAGACCCAATCTTGAGGCCAACTAAGAGGATCCCCTGAACATCTCAGCTGCGCCTAGAAATTCTGTCCATTAATGTTATGAAAAGAGTCAGTCACAAAGGGCAGGACTTTATTTTGCGCCGGTGGAGACGGGCCTGTAAGCTCAGCATGTTACGTCACATCTTCTCCACTCGCGGACCGACGTTTGCATTTAGTTTGCATTTTAGCTGAAAGCATAGAACAAACACATATCTCAGTAAACTGAGTTTAATTAGGCATTAGGCAAGGCAAGGCAAGGCAAGGCAAGGCAAGGCAAGGCAGGTTTATTTATATAGCGCTATTCAGGTCCAAGACAATTCAAAGCGCTTTACATACAACATAAGAATTACAATAAGATGAACACAAAATCAAACACAAAATCATCAAAAAATGCGATTAAGTCTAAAGTAAAATGCACAT
>JAVQJG010256143.1:0-11812 GCA_036024015.1 Craterocephalus amniculus | reverse complement strand
CATTTCAGTGGGATTTTGCTTAGTGTAGATCGTATTACCTTATTGATTGTGCTCTGTTTCATCTGTTTACCACAGATTGTGCTCTGTTTCATGTGTTTACCAAAGACGTCGTAAGACCTCTTACTGTGCACGCAGATGAGGGCAGATCAGGTATAAAGACCCCGGTTTTGTCCTTTCTCCATGAGAGGCCTCTTCTATGCACCAGGGTGCATGTGCGATAAAGCTCCGGAACGCAGTCTGACCAAGACTCATGCTTTTTCACCGGTTGATTTTCCACCACAATACACAGTTGATCAGAAATATTAGAAGAGTATGTTCGGCCAAAATATAACTTTGGCAGTTATGCTTTGAGGCTAATGACGTGGCATCATCACTGTGTGGAAACATACAGACGTGCCAACATTCATCGGTACTACAGTATGATGTGGAAGTCTTGTTCCTCAATTTGGACTTCTTGCAGGCCTGTTTGGTGCCACACATTGAAGGGCATCAGCTGTGCTCATTTCAGCAAACGTGCTCGTGTTTTAGGGCCTCTACGACCGCGGCTACTGACACTTACCATCCGCCCTTGACTTAGCACTAAAAGCATACGGCTCTGCACACATGCACTACTCTGTCTCGCAACTTGTCAAAGTGCAACGCTGCATCATGTTCACATTCGTCCTTGGTAAATGTGCATCTATATTCCTCCTGCTGCAATCCATCCTGACCCAGTTGCATGCAATAGGGGATGGTCTTTCAGCTGAAGTCTGAGTAAAGACAAGCGCATTATGGGAAGCTTTCTTGCCAAGAAAGTAAGATGCTTCGGCTCAGTATGCTCGCAGGAGTGCATTATTTGCCCCGGGTGGCCCTGGGATATTGCTAGCTTTATTTTTAGCCCTGTTTTGGAGATCAGTGATGCGTATAAATCAACATTAGGTCTGTTGGGTTCCTGTAATGACAGGGTTGACTGGGGCTGACCAGTCATCTGATTGGTGCATGGCACTCCTCTTTGTAAACTGCTAAGGACAGCAGAAAAAGGAAAAGAGCCCACCGAGAGCGAAGGAAGAGTGGAACAAAGGCAGAGAAAGAAATAAAGGGAGCAGACTGTGGAGAGTAAATGAAAGACAGAGTGAGGAAAGGGAAGATGTGCATAGAAAAGAGGCATCTCAGCATTTCTCCTTGTGCTTAATCGTTAAAGTATATTCATGCAACCCAGAGCTGTGCCTGTGCACCCTGCATGTACGAACGGACAGACAGAAGAAAGAGTGCGCTCATTGAAATTCTGTCCACTGCGCTTCACAGGCCCTTAATAGACAGCCTCGGGGGTGGAGAGGTAGGCCTGCTGTAGAGTAGTGCAGATTGGGCTGTGGATGACTCATGCTTGCATCCCATGGTGAATATCTCAGCATCATGACTTTGGACTGCACATTTGCAAACTTTGGATTCGGGGGCTTAGTTGTTTTTCGGAGACAGCATGCCACACACTGCTTAACTTCCCCTGAGCTTTGTCGTAATGAGCTGGGATTCATAGTGCACTTACTCAGCATCTATCAAATCTCCGCTTGCAGTTTAGCTCTAAGTCAACAAACCTGCACAGAATGGCAAACAACACAGAGAAGAATCATCTACAGATAGACCCTGACTATCTGTCTTCTATTAATAAAACAATACTGTGTAGGGGAGATGCTCAGAGGCTCAAATGGAAGCAAAAACTATATCTATAGGACTTCAAGGTGGGATTGTATTGCTATGATTCACCCTTTATGCTGTAGGCTAGTTTGTTTTCCCCATCTCCATCTTCGGTAAAGATAGACTTCACTTCCTCCAGATCAAAACAGTGAAATTGGAGAGAAGACTTGTCTTTCAACCCTAAATCAGCAGCTTCAGGGAAGACACTAATACTGGCTTATTATCCAGACCTGTGACTTTCCTGAGTTAGCCAGAGGTTGCCTTTTGTTGTTGCCCTGCATTAACATTAAATGGCAACAGAGAAAGTTACTCAGCACTCAAGCAAGAGGATTAGAGGACATCATGTAAAGTTATACAATTTAAATACATGTGATTATGTTTTAAAGCACCGCCAGCCTAAGACATAGAGGTTTGAAGCAATGATGACGATCGGCTGAGGCCTTTCTGTATAGAGCTTGCACGTTCTCTTTGTAATTATTAGTGGTGATTGTAAGCCTCTATACATGAGCATGTGTGGTTGTTTGTCTCTGTAGTAGTGCTGCCCCCCATCATTCTGCTTTGGATTGAGCTGGGATTGAAGATGGATGGATGGGACTTACTGAACGATGCTTGGTCAGGAGTTTTTAGTGCATGGGGGTACTGCATTCCTTTACCATCACTTTCCACTGCACAGGAAACTGCTCCAGATCTGCATATTGCAAGGTCACCCTCTGTGTTCATATTGGCTTATCAACATCTAACATGGACTGTGTGGAGACATTTAAGTGAAGCAGGGAGGGGACTATACAACACCTGATTCCCACACATAAGCCTCATGTTTGAGTCCAATCTGGATTCTAATGTTTAACTTCATTTTTTGTGTTTTGTTTTCAGACCTGCATTTTACTTATTTATCTCTACACCAGTTCTAGTTTATTCACTTACTATCCAAAGCGACTTACATTTGACTTACCCTTAAATAATCCTTTAAAGAAATGATTGCTAGATTGAATTTTTTTAATCCAAAGCCTTTATTTGACCTTTTGGGAATGTAAAGAAAGAAAAAGAAATGCATATGTCTAAGGTTTATCACCATGTGATGTGTCCAAATAATTGTTGTGCAACAGATATCCCTCATCTACAACAGCTGTTTCCAAACTAATTTCCTTGAGGACCTCCTTCATGTAACTGCCAAAAGGCCACGGCCCCTCTTCCCCATCCTGTAGAGAAACCACGATTTCATGCTATAATTAGCTAGCTTCTTGACACAAATTATGCATTCTTGCTCAGTTCTTTCTAGTCCTTTAATGAAACCAAAATGTAACCAAACCAAAACGATGAGAGAAAAAAAAACTGGATACACTTCAACTCCTCTCTGTTTGGACATGGCTGGGAATTTAATCACACCTTAGTTTGGAAACTAGTGATGTACAAGACAATAATAGATTGCATCCAGCAGGGAAGAGTTTGAGTATTTCTATAATGTGATGCAGAATCTTTCAGAATTTGTGTATCAAATATGATATGCATGGCATCAATCAGGTTAGGGAAAAGTGTTATTTTGAAGAATAACTCTTATTCAATGTTTTTTTTTTTTGTTTCCATGTGACATGTCACAGCACTATTAGTTTACTAGAGATTTTAAGTCCAGAAATAACTCTTTGAGCTTGCCTTATGTGTTCAGTTACCTCATAAGTATCAATACCATGAGTTGGAAGGTGGTTTCAGTGGGTCACGGTTGAAAAAATATTTGGATAAAGAGCATTGTCTGATTGTGACCTTGAGCTCATTTTGGAAAAGAAACAAAAACTCTTTTCTTTTCTTTTCTTTTCTTTTCCATTTTATGGAGCCATGTTCCTTGAGGGTTTTCTTGGTCTGTTTTTGCTTGCAATTCTTAGAATTTTACAACTTTTGATACCCCCGCCCAAAAATACCTATATTCTATAGCTATACAATATTAAAATTCTCAAAAATCCATATATGTAAGTTAACCTCTTCACACTTAAATATATTTCCGATTGTATAAGAAAATAAATACAGGAAAACTAAGAATACAAAATATTAAAACAAAATATTAAAGGTAAAATACAACTAAAGATTTAATAAGTTGATAATAAAAAAAATATAATATAAATAATAAAACATCACAATAAATATATAAATAAGAGTGAGGAGAAGCAATAGATAAAAATAAAGCAGGTTGATAGAAAGAAATAAAATAAATAAATAATTATTAGTGCCTCTTGCTTCCAAGGTATAAATTTAATCTATTTTAAAAAGAAAAAAAGATAGCAATCATTCTGTTGTTTAAAATAATTTAAATCATATCCGTAGCATGTCAATAACAGAAAGCACGCATGATTAGGTCTCTGCATCTCCATTGCTCTCAGATTGGATTACAATTATATTGTCGATGATTAGATTCCAGGATTATGAATGTATCCAAGAGGTCAAATGATTATGAACTACATGTTACATATTGCTCCACTGTCAGAAAATAAATAAACATAATTTCGTAATTCATAAAAAATCAGGGGCAGCAGCTTGCTAGTGATGAGATTTCTTGCAGTAAACGAAGTGTGTTGTTTTGTCCCTTTTGTCTGTCCGTAGTCTATTCAGACAGACAGGTACAAGGTTAAGATGATTTTCATCTCGTCCCTTATGGCCATAAAACATTTTTCTGTAAGTATTCTAGGCAGTTTGATATATTTGTTTGATGGGTAAAGTTTTTTAAATCTCTTTGGTCCATTCGCGCGTGCTAGCCGCTAGCTTGCCATTGTTTTTTCCCCTAGACGTTAGCATTAAGCTAACTTATCGTTTTTTTTTTTTCTTGTTGCGCAAATTTAGTGAGACAATGAATGTATTTTCAATGAGATACAGTCGTATTTTCTGCACGTCTGCTTAGTATTACAGTTTTACAGAGTAAATGTTGCAAAAGTGATTTTGTCTTGGGAGACTGATGGCTGCTGGTGCAGCAGGCTAGGTTGCGTCACACGCGGGCAAGCTGCGTCAGAATTAAAATCATTATGTTTTACTGCATCCATGCAGAATCGTCTATGTCTGCATTGCGATGCGTCTTAGAAACCACTAAATGCAACACCCCCTTACATTTCCTACCCAACCCCCCCTTTTCTTCCTATCCTCCTAACACCTTCAAAACTTTTTAAAACTTCCCCATAGAAAAACAAATCAGAACAGATGTCGTTTTGACCCTTAAATGTGGCATCATCGCTCTGGGCCATATTCCTGGCCTCAAGCTTATGTCCACCATCATGATTCATACTCCCTCATATTTTTCCAAATTTGCTGAACATGAATATTAATGTGTACATGTGCAACTTTACAGGACAGAAACATTGGTACTGGGGCGCTCTCTTGTCAGAGAGTTCAAATTATCCTCCAACACATCTGCCAAGTGTAATTGAAGTGCCCTTAAGCAAGACTCCAAAGGTTTTCCTCTCTTTGGTGAAATGAAAACGCTGTATGATTCATCTCTTTTCATTTCTTGATTCGTCCATATTAATCAGCTCCACTTGTTTAGGAACTACTCAATATTTCAGCAGCTCGATTCATAATTAATCCAGGAAACAATGATCAGCGGAGTTAGTATTTTGCCACAATTTGATGATTTCCTGTTGTTTTCTTTCCATGCTCTGGATGTGGAAGCACTGCAGCCATATGTTTGCATCGAAAGTGTGTGTGTGTGTGTGTGTGTGTGTTATGTGAAATGATGATGCAGGAATAAAATTGGTTGTGACATGCTGTGCATGTCGTGTTGTGCTCTGGGTCGCCTGCTTTTTCTTCCTCTGGATTCATGAGGAGAGAGCGCAGAGCTGTTAGTCTGTCTCCTCCATGATCTGTTGCCTTTAACAAAAGCTTGGATGTGTAAAAAAAACAAAAAAATGATGTGCAAAGAAGGTCAGTGGCAGGGCAGAAAGTGCCACTCTGGGTAATGTGTGTTCTGGGTCAGATGAACAGTAGTTTCCTCTCCCCTTGTCTTTGACTACATGTGAGTGTAAAAGTGTGTGTGCAACCCGTCATCTAATACAGCCTCCAGATGTTGTAAGTGTGAATTTGGCTTTTCATTGGTGCACGAGGTGCAAGCTGCAGGGGAGATGTTGCTTTGACTGACTCACACAATGCAGCAGCATTTTGCTTTTTCCTAAAGGTTTACTTCTGGATTTAGTTTGTGATTCACGTTATGAGAGTTTGAATTCTGCTTTCAAGAGATGAAAAATGACCATGTAAGCAAAATTATGAATCCAAATTGGTTAATTCCTCTGTCATGTATACTTTTATTCAGCTTTTAGTTAATTCTGATATTTCTGTGCATGCTCGATCCCTCACACTATTGTCATACTCCCTGCTGGCTGCCCAGAACAAACATCTGACTCAAACCAACATGAAAGTGGTGCAGTATGCTAGTGACTAGCTGCTGCTTCAAAACTAGAATCCAAAATTAAATGAAAATGGCTCTGTTATGTTGTCATTATGTTGAAAAGAAACAAAGCAGAAAGTGGAGTTTTATTGTTCATAACTATTAAACACGTTAGAATGTTGCAGGATACAAATAAACAAAAAGTCAAGCGAGTCAGAGACCAGATGAGAGAAGAAAATAAATGAATAAAAGAAAATAATGTAACATAAAAATAGGGCTCCATCTTGTAAAAAACATATTCAAAGTTTCAAAAGCACAAAGAAAAGGAGGCAATAGATGAATCAGGTCTGATGAGTGGAAGTGGTTCAGAAGTTACGTAGCGAGAACAAGACAAGGCTTTTTTTGTTGGTTGTAAGCTTTAAGGTGTTCATGTTCAGCAAAGAACTGCAGTATAAGAACTGGAATTTGGATTTATGAGTGATGAATTTTCCCATTATTATTAGGAGATTAACAATATGATTGGCAGTGTTTTCTGTGTGTCAGACCCACAGATAACATCCTTGGGTGTGATTAATACAGAAATACCACTCTTTGCTAATATGAAACTTTCATTATCAGTCCAAAATGAAGAGGACGTTATAGCAGAAATGCATACAGTCTCATGGTCCCAATTACAGAATGTACAAATAGAGTCAACTTCAAGAAACCTGGAGATATTTGCTTTGTAAGGATAAATGTTCTGTGGCATTTTAAAGTGGATTTCTTGGCTGTGGGAAGTAGAGTCTATTTTCTTCTGTTAGATTTAATTACATCTCTGCTGCCCCCTAACCAATCAGAACCCTTCCCCCGGCCCTAACCAATCAGAATCCTTCACCCTGATGTATAGCAGAATTAAGCAAAAGTGTTTTCCATGTAAACCTTAATTTGGATTCATTATTTCCATTAAACCTGAACATTTTTATTCTGAATTATTTAATCAGGAATAATTGGTTCTGATCATGTAACTGTAGCCACTGAATTCTTAAAACCACTCGGAATGGGAAAGTTGGATGGAGGCACTGGAGTGATGGTTTCCCTGATAGGAAATAACCTTCCCTTCATATTGCCATGTTTAGGCGGTTTGCAATGGTTTAAACTCTTGGAATTAGAAACACATGGAATTTCAGCCTGGAGCAGGATGAGTGAAGTGTAGATGAGAGCAGTCTCAAGTCGTTTGCTTTCTGCATCTGAGGCTGAAAACTATAAAATGCCTCGTTACATAATCCGGAAATGCAAAACTTCTACTGAGAGAATAAATAAAGAATGAGAGGAATTGTGACGTCAATGTTGGGGCTATAAATCCATCAAGAGAGGCCTTCCATATGCAGAATAAAAGCTTGGACAGAGTATTTCTCCATGTCTGTAATGAAGACTTAAGTCCTTCATTTACCAGCTGCCATGCAGTTTTTTTGTGAAAGTCAGCAGGAAAATATTGAAATGATTGTCGTCAGTACTTTGTGATCAAGTCCTCTAATTATCTGAAGCGCAGTCATAGGGCCACAGATATCATCCCCATTCTTTTTCTTTTTAAATGATCCTTTGAATCAAAGATTACATCAACGATAACTTGTTCCCTTTTTGAGAAAATAGTGGCTGGGCTTCTCTGTCTGTCTGTCAGCAGGATATCACAACAGATTTCTGCTAATTTCAGTGGACAGCACGGCCGCAGGCTAAGGGACAGATGATTAGATTAAAGCGGCGAGTGTGAACTAGGACTTCTTCAATTAGACAGTGGTCGTTTTTAGTAATGAACATAAAACTAACAGCAAAGGTATGATTAAATCCACAAACAGCTGTATTTGGCTCATTAATAACCAAAAGAATGATGGACTTGCGTGACGAGTGCATTAGTTTGTTTCTCTTTGGAGTGTTTCCATGTACTTTTTAAGCTTTTGTTCTGTTTGTGTTTGAAGCTAAGAATTAGATTTTTCATTCAGACATTGAAAAAGTTGCCTTATTTGTTCATTTCATACAGAATTAGAGACGGGAAGTGCCTCTAAATGAAAATTTCCAATGTGCTTTTCATGTTTCTTCATGGTCCTGCTCAGCAAAGCGTTTCATTTCTTATTTATTGGTTATTTTTGAGTCTTCACATCCAACTCCGGTTCCATTTGAGACCCTTTATATTCAGTCATTGTCCTCCTCTTTGGATATTATGTTGTTATAAGCCCCCCATGGGATATTTCTCCAGCATGCTTTAATTCATGTGAATAGGTGTCAGGTAAACTCTCTTTTACCAATGATCCCAGCTGACCTTGTCCTCCCTCCTTTCTTGTCCCTATTGCTCCCCTCCCCCCCGACACCTCTCCTCCCTGTCTCCTTTCCAGATGCAAGGTGTGCCGTCCCCCCCTCCTATCATCATCACCATCATCGCACCCACGCCCACTCCTTCCACGCTCCCTCCTACGAACGTTCCTGTCACGACCGTCCCTCCTACGACCGCCCCTCCTTCGACCGTCCCTCCTACGACCGCCCCTCCTTCGACCGTCCTTCCTACAACCGCTCCTTGCATGAGCTTCCCATCTACGACCGTCCCACGCACGACCGTCCCACGCACGACCGCCCACCCGCCGACCGCTGGAACCCCCGTCTTCGCGTGAGCTCTGGAAATCAGTTCTACATGTTGGACCAGGAGGAGGTAATGTGCTGCACACCACAAGCGGGCTTAGAAAAGCTGAACATTAGATGATAAAACCTGTTTTCACCCTCTGAACTGATGCAGAAACTACCTGCCATTCCTGAAAGTATGGAAGCTTATTTAATTATTGACCAGGATTAAAAGGGAGCCAGAGCAGATAATGGTTTAATGAGCTCTGTTTAACAGAGATTGTATGTATCAAAGGAAATAAAAGATTAAAGGAAGTAGAAGATTGAAATGAGCTACCGAAAGGTTTTAGAAATACTGACCCTTCATTGCCCACTCATCTCAAGAGACCAGAGTTTCTTTAAAATGGAAGCAATATATATATTTTAGCCAAACCACTCCCTGTTTCACGTCCTCTTGTATTTTTCTCCATCTTATTCCCTCTATCCTTCCTCTCTCCCACACATTTTTTGTGTCAAAAACATTTATAGTAAACTTATCCACACTTTCCATAAGTTCATTTTACTTTGATGCACTGAAATATTCTTATATAAGTACACAAATATAAAGAAAATGTTTATTAGTTCAGTAATACACACATATGCAATCATGAGCTTGGAATACTGCTCTGTATTCTCTGATGTTAATGTAGTGTTTAGATACCATGGGAACAATGAAATTAATCTTTATATTCCAACATTTATAAATATCAGGTTAGCTATCCATCAAACCATGAAAACGATGTTATTTATGTTAACTATTAAATGTATTTTAGTTTTTTTTCTTTTAAACCTCGCGAGCTGTTTTTATTCTAAGTACTGTCTATTTTAATGACACGTGCTACATGCTAATAATCCCCTTTACCTGACTACATGTATGCTGTTGAGTAAATGTGAGCTGATTTTAGGCACTCGTTACTCCAAGCTGAACACATGCAGATCTATTTATTGCAGCGTTTATGTATTTCTAGGGGTTCATCAAGATTCTGATCTGATATTCTAAGAATTGGTATTTTAAGATGTTAAAACCTTGTTTGACAGACTAGTTTCAAAGATATTAAGTGACAAAGAAATGTTAAATTTTGCAAGGTTGGCAAATATAAATGTCACCTTGTCATTAAACGATTGCTTTTGTGTATTTTCAGTATTTGAATCACTTGATTATCCTTGAAAACTTCCTTTTAACTAAAGGAGCAATGTAGTGAATCCATTTGGCAGCCATTGTTATTAAAATATTTAATCATCTTATTTATTATTGGACATTCAGACAAATCAGGATGATTTAGGTTTTAGGATGAGAGGAGCGCCCATCAAGGCAAAAAGCTGAACCTAGACAGATGTAGCTACATCACTCCCCCTGAATTCAGCTACAATAGCTCCACATTTTCTCAGATGTGACATCTTTCTCCGCCTTAGCAGCACCTTTTCCTCCCCTCTCCTCCTCTTTAGATCACCTCATCACCTCTGCTTCTATGTAAGGAGGTTTTTGCTCTTCACACGCATCACATGGCGTGTTATTGCCGTTGCAGCACTGAAATATCTCCACACATGACTATGTGTTGGGCTGACTGATTAATATTTCACATATGAAAGGAGAAGTAGTTCCTACCTATCCTGATAGTTCTGTTGCTTTGCACTGTCCTTGTGTTAATAATAATTTATGATATGAGGATGAGATATAGTATGAGAAGCAGTCAATATAGAAGAGGAATCACTAACTCTCAGATGACCACTTAACTTAAATATTTTATTACACATACAACAGAAAAATACTTAAACTTTCAGTCCTTGGTATCCTCATTGGTAGACAGGGCTGTGACTGCATACACTGAATTAACTTCATCAAGAAGTTTAAAGACTGGATTCATATTCTTCATAATCTTCCTCCTGCTTTAGTTATAGATCAGAACAGCTCATCTCACCCTGAAATGTGAGCAGTGTCTGTCACATGTTTCACTTTTTATGGATGCTCTCAGTATGGCCAGTCATAAAATACTTCCACAGAGTCTTTGTGCTACTTGAAAGGCCCTCATTCTCTGCTAATGATGGCTGAAAAGGAGGTCAGAGAGGCAGAATGTTCCCAGATTGAAGGCTAACGTTGGAGTTGGATCATTGTCAGCCCTGGCTGACTTTTAGGAGGTGATTTTTCTAGAAAGTGTAGATGGTGAAATCATACATCCAAGCTGGAAGTTAAACTTGGAGCACTAAATGTTTCCACCGACGCTGGTGATGTAAAGAGACAGGAAGTTGTTTTTTTTTGTTGGCACTGATTCGTGACATGAGGTTTGTGTAAATGAGCCTTAATGCCTGAATTTATTTCCAGTACGATTCCAAAAACGATTCCCGTAAAAAATAAGGAAAAAGATGAGATTAAAATAAAATATAACTGACTCTTAAATAAGTTAATAACAAAAGAGATCAAATAACATGATATTAAAGTGAATAAAGAAACATTACTAAACAATTTAAAATAAATAGATTAGTAAAATCAATAAAATACAAAGAAATACAAATTCAACTAGACTGGAACTGTTTGTTGTAAATTTGCAACAATAGGTGTCAAAGGTTAAAACACACATGCACATGCACATATAAATAAAAAGTTAAGAAAAGGTTATATTATTAAATATCCCTCATGATATTAAGACAAAATAAAATAATCACTGACTTTCCCAGGATCAGATCTCAGATTTATTTAATCGATGTTGGTTTTCTGAATAAAAACTGGGATATAATGGCAGCACATCATATACGTATCACAGCTGCCAGACATTCCTAGTGTTTGCTTGGTATGTAGGTCGCTTGTGTTGATGTGTGGTTACATGCTGCGTGCACGAGTTGCAATATTTACTACAACACTAGAGTTGCTCATGCAAACGAGCATTATCACGAGTATACAGGTCAACATGATGGTAAACAGGATTGAAGAGCACTTCTTGGACCTGGTTTGCATCTTTCGCCTTAAAGGAATACTCCGGCCTCAGAATGATGTGCCTTCATTTGTTTACTCAGCCTCATGCTGATTGAGACTTGGGAACATTTTCTTGATATTCATCATGTAGCCGGAGATATGGGGTGTTTTTCTTTTTGGCTCTCTTCGGATACAATGATGATGAATATCAAGAAAGTGTTCCAAAGTGTCAATCCGCATGAGGGTGAGTA
>JAVQJG010256136.1:0-17827 GCA_036024015.1 Craterocephalus amniculus | reverse complement strand
GCCACCATACTTTGGTGACGTCATCCAGGAACTAAAACATGCTACGGTTTATGCTAAAAAATATATACTAAATGAAGTCGTTTCGAGTAAACTATGGACATTGCCCACTGAGAACACTTGGATTACATTGGACGAGCAGTATGGAGGAATATTGCCAAGTTTTTGTGGACTTTTTTGACCGGGTCCCGTTCAACATCACTTTATGGGAATTTCCTCAAAACGAAAAACTCCCGATATCTCCGGCTACATGATGAACATCAAGAAAGTGTTGTAGAGTGTTAATCAGCATGAGGGTGAGTACAAAATGAAGGCACGTCATTCTGAGGGCGGAGTATTCCTTTAAAGGACCTATACCTGATTTTATTTCAATCTTTCTAAAAAAAAAAAAAGGTTTCTACACGGTATATTATGTGGTAAAAGAGGTAAGTCCATAAAAATGAATGACTCATTGATTGTGCATTTGTACGAGTCCAGGCCATTTTAGTTAGCGAAAGCGGCTAATTTTTAGCTTTGGCGTGACGTTCTTTCTCTGCCAATGGGGTTAAAAGCCCAAGAATAGGCCTCCTGTAACGGATTGTAACTTGTGTTGAACTCTGTTTGCCCTCAAGAAGTCTTCACTTTCTGCTAGATTTAGATACTGTTACTTCCTGGAGTATCTTCTTCTCTTGGGTGAATGCTGTGAAGAGTTTTCCCATCGCTATGGGAAGGATCCTGCAAACTCCCACCACTGTTCTCTGCCATGGATTTTCTTTAGTTCCCAAACCTACCAGAGCACTCTGTTTCACGCAGAACTCTACTTTATCTCTGATGAATTTCTTCTTTTTTTCTAACCTGCTTCATGTTCATTCGGAGCTCTTTTGACTCCACAGGTTCACAGAAACAGCTTCCAGATACAAACGCTGAACCATCTCCAGACCTTTTACCTGTTTGCTTGATCGATTGGTGAGAAAATAATCCATGCTGCCCATGAAACAGCTCTGGAGTTACTTTCCTAATCTTTTTGTTTCCTTTAGTACAAGAGCAGCTGAATTTCTGAAATCATTCCTCCGATTTGATGTGAATACCTTTTAAATTAATGCTGACAGTCTCCACTCTGAGCCCACATTGATTACTACATGCATGTATAGTTAATATCATAAGGGATTACATTTAAAAAGCCATCTGTTGTTTTTTCTGAGTCACATGGGGGGGTCTCTTTCAAGTAAATAGAGTACGACTTGCTGCAAACTTTACAAAAACCTGAAAAGTAGTTGCTGTAATGTTCTCCTTTTGGTCCCAGAACTGACAGATCAGATTATCACCTAGTGGGACCAAAAAGCCTGAAAATTAATTCTAAGACACATGAATCTAGTGTCAGGTCTGTTGTTATTCTGCTGAGGACTGGAGCTGTCATCTGTTTTACAGCTAAATAGCTATGATGTCAAATATATGGCCACTGAAAGGAGCACAGACTCTAAGCTGGGACCTCATCCATCAGTAAATGATACAACAGCAAACTATTCGAATCAATGTCCTCTGCTTTGATCTGCAGTCCGCACTCACTTGATTCATCCAACCAGCAGAGGGCCCTCCAACTCTCCTCATGGAAAGGCAAATTGTCCCCTGCATGCATGGATGGACACAGGCTGGAAATCTGTGAGAGCAGCCGGTGGAGGGGAGCGGGGAGCGAAGGAAGGATGGAAAAGGTAAAGGAAGTAATTACTGAGCGGAGTATTGAGCTAGAACCCCGGCTTGTTCGGTGACTGCAGCTCTTCCTAATCAGTGTTAATTAACTTCTGTCTCCTCCCCTGTCATCCACAACAATAGAAACACACTATCACTTCATTTAAAGAAGACACCATCTTGCACTTGAAGTGGCAGCAATTATGCTGTTATTATATAGTAATAGTGAACATGATGCATATGCATGCAACTAAAGACATGACATGATATAAATGTAATAAATGTTTTGAAAACGAACATTGGCGGGCCTGATGAGCGAGTTTTTTTTGTCTACGTTAAAGGGTGTGTGTGTGTGTGTGTGTCTGGTTATACATTTTCAGGTGTTGTGGGCTGCATACATGATCCGCCAGACAGCGAACAGCAGGATGTGGTCTCACACTGCAGGGGAAATTAACCCTACGTGGGACCCCTCACCCCTCCATCCTCCGGAGCACCTGGACTGAATACTGGTGGGCTGTAATCCAGTCAGAGAGTGGGGGATACACTTGGTGAGAGCTCCTTCCTTCCATTCTCCGGCCCCCATACCAGTGAGCCGATTACTTGCTCTGTGTGTGTGTCCTGCTCTTCCAGGCCCTGAGTGTGACTCTTTATGTGTGTGTGCGTGTTTGTGAGCGTGCACGTGCAGGGAGCAGACGGACACAGTTTCTTCCAGATAAAGGCTTTTTCTCCTGTCAGAAATGACTGCCCTGATAAGAGCTGATATGAGAGAAGAAGCAAGCCTTATGGCATCACTCTTGCTTTTTTGTCTCTTTTGTAAAGCCCAAATCCCCGGGAACAGACCCACCCGCCCACCCCCTTACCCGACACACACACACACACACACACACACACACAGTTAATCTCTGCTGGGGGTTATAGTGGAGGTAGAGAAGGAGCAGGTGGAGGGATAAAGAAGAATTGCTGTGTTTCTTCCTGTTTTTTTTATGTAAGAAAAAACAGACTTAATGTGGTCACACTGACGACATCCCTTCATATAAATCACTTCTCCGTCCACACATGCGCATGCAAACACACACACACACACAGATTATGTCTGAGACAGTCAGCGCTCCTGCCTTCAATTAACCTCACAAAGACAGGATCACTTACACGCACATGACGGTGATAGCAGGAGGGAGACGATGTGTGTGTGTGTGTGTGTGTGTGTGTGTGTGTGTGTGTGTGTGTGTGTGTGTATTACAGGCTCTGATACAAAAAATACAATAGTTGACTTTCTAGTGAAGGACATCATGTCCCGCGCTCTGTGTTTTCAGAGACTTCTTGCCCGACACGTGTTTGTTAATGTTTGAAACAACCTCAAATATAAAATGCAAAGATGAAACTTTGTGTGTTTATATTCGGCTGCTGGTGCGAGCTACGCTGTGTGTCTGCTGATTTATGAATTAGATTAGCAGGTGCTCAATAATTAGAGGAAATGTTGTTATTTTCAGGCTTGTTCTGAATAACAGAGCAACAAACTCCATAATGATATGAAGATTGTTGTTTTGGTTTTTACAAATTTCTCCTGAAATGAAGAAGCAGAAGTGATCCACGGTGAAAGATAACACTTTCATGTGGACATGCAAACCCGTTTATGGATTATTTACTGAAAACCAGAGTTATGGAACGTGTGTATTTTACATTTCTTAATGCACAAAGCTGTGTTGTTGCAGCTAATGGAGATCAAAATTAATTCAAATGCAAATGCAGCCACTGGGATGGTGTCTCATCTTCCCTCCAGCTCCTGGCTGCAGAAGTAGCTCATGGCTTTTGTAAGCTTTTGTAAGGATCTCCACAACCTTGCTGTAATTTCACATTTCCACATGATCTGCGGGTTTTTGTATTTCCTTGAGTTCAGTGTAAGGAAACACACTTCATTCAATGCTGTTTCTCATTTTCTTTAAATACCAGTTTCCATAAAGTTTCATACAGTACGAATGTCTTTACAGATCAGACTGAGGGTAAGATGATCATTTGGTTGTTTAAATGTAAATGTCATGGCTGGTGGGGAAGTTTCTGAGATCCACCACAAAAATGAAAACATTTCAACATGCTTTTGTCAAATTACAGTGGGGGAAATGGATGGCAGAGGTTCAAACATCATCAGTGATTATATTACAGAGTCCCACAGGACACTTCTACTTGACTTGCATCCAGGGATATATTTTGATATTATTAAAAAAATATTTATCTTTTTTTATTAGTTAATTTATTTGTTTTTCATGATTTTTCCCTGAATTTATTTTGTTTTTACACAACTAAATAAATGCAGGTGGGAAGGAGTTCAGCATTTTGCAAATACGTCCAACAGAGTTCAGTTAAACTGAGTTAAATATTTTTTTATTTTTTATATTCTCTTGGGAAAAATGGTTTGGAGTTCAAGTCATCTTCAAAATGATTCCTACCCTTCCTTTAAAGGAGGATAAGAAAGACTGTCAAAGTAATAAGAAATAAAAAATGTGATGAAAATCACAACATTGCTTTTTAATAGTGGTTCAATAGAAACAAAAAACGCAGACAAATATGATAAAAGAATCTGGGCTCCATCCCTCATCAGCTGATATGTAGCCGAACAATCTATCCATCACTGCAATCAGGTGTTTTTTGGACTCTCCGTCAGACTCTACACCTGTCCACAGGTATGCTGGCCCCTGCTCAGCAGATACCTCCTCTCACTGCTCCAGGACCGCCCTGATTGTCTTATCTCACTAAGTTATGTATACTGTATCTACAGTACGTATATTATAATCATCTTTTCAGTCTCCACTTATTTGAGTGACTGTTCGGAGTTTTGCTTTTTCTTTAATGGAAACGTGTGAATAAATGTGAGGACGGCTGCATATAATCGAACCAATGATGATGGACTGGCCAAGAGGCTTGTTCTGTAACCACCATTAGATAAAGTAAATTACATCCCATCAGGATAAAAATACAAAAGATTAAATCAGGATAGGTTCTGTAACAAAACTAGAGCGCCAATGAATCCACAGCGGACTTCTCTAAAAGTATCAAGCTAATGGTTTTGCCATGAGCAGAGTCTGTGGACAGACCTCAGGCAGTGCCAAGGAGTCTAAAAGAAGTTTAGCTTCACCTCGCCTTTTAGGAAGCTGCTTCCAACTTTTGATTGATGCTGTAAATATGAGCTTAATGCTTGTTTTTCCTATTAAATACATTCATTAACTCAAGTAAAATGAATTGTGGTTGTCAGACATCTCATAACATGACATGATGCAGATACCGTCTGTTTTTCTTTATTTTTTATCTTAACACTAATTTCCATCTATAGTCAAATACAACATGAATAGAAAAACAAGAATATCTACTGTGACACTCGACCATGAGCATCTTTTTATGTATTTAGAAAAGATAATCCCCCAGAGACCTGCCCGGGTCCTCGCTATGTGGATTAACAACACAAGTCTAACTGCGTTTCCATGACCCCAAATTGGGCAAAACCTAAATATCGCAATAAAAATCTGGTTATGGAAACACCTACACTTTTTAAAAACTTTTCAAATGTCGCTAAAAGGTTTTTACACTCTCTGAGCAGGTTTATCAGACAGATTAATATGCAAGTATTTTTTAAAGGTATAGTAGAGCCGTTTGAAGGAGGGCCCAGGTAGTGATGGAACCCACAACCTCCCAGGTGGAAGTCATGCTTACTCAGCAGTAAGTAATTACCAGAACACATGACCAGTCAGAAGCATCGTGACCTCACTGTCAGAGTAGCATTTCCACCGGAAATGAGGGGGCTTCATTTAAAGTAAAGATGGCGTGGAATGAAAACAGAAATCTGTCACCTCAATCCTTGATAACAAACAGTGAAATGCTCTGAAACATGAAACATTTTGTATATCTTCATTTTTCAAGGTGGAGTCCTGCGGGACGCGATTTTACATGAATGATCTGCTGACCAATATTTAATAGAAACACCAGCAAATCTTAATTGTACTTTTTCAAAATGTTTGAAATATTGCTTTTATTTTGTGAAAAACTGTCCTGGATCTGCACCGAATGTTTTTCTCTCTTTAATGATGGAAAACTGGAGGTTCTCCATCATTAAGTGGGATCTACCCTGACAAGTCCTGACTTAGAAAGACTGGCTGCAGTTAAATGCTGTTTTTTTCATTTGGAAGGAAGTATTCTTTATCAAATAATTTAGAATTAATTAGGACCAGCAAATACGATCAGAACCACCAGAGTTAAACTTAAAGCAGAATGAAGGTTTATGATAGAGGAATTATATCATTCTTGATTAAACATGGAATAAACCAGCCGCTTCCTTCAGGATTAAGTTTCATTCACAATTATCATTTTCATAAAGTGTCTAAATGTTCATTTGTCATCTCTTTAAGGCAGGATTTGACTTTTATTCCGAATTATAGCGGAATTAAAACTCAAGTAATCGTGGCCATTGTGTTATAGATAGAATAAATAACTTTGCCATCTTCATTCCCCTGCTGCAAATCATGAAAGAACTGAAAAGCTGGTTTGGCTCAGTCTGTGTTGGAGAGCGAACTAGGACACAGTTAGCGCTTTCAAGGAAACACAGAAAACCTAAGGAATGGGCAATTCACACGTTAGCACAAAATGCAGTAAAGCAGAAGAGCGTGGACAGAAAACAGAGGGCTCCTGTCTCATCTCTTCATTTCTTCCCTATTGTATGTCTTTATTTTCTTCTTACACCCCCCCCCCCCCCACCCCCACCTTTTACATGCAAACACACACACACACACACACATTATTTCTACTCCTTCATTTCAGCTGAAGGAGAGGAAGAGGAAAGAGAGGAGAGGAGGAGGAGGAGGAGGGGGCTGCGCGATTAGTTTCAGGGTTCTGGGCCACTTGATTGGCAGCTGCAGCATATGGAGCTGTAAGGAAGGTTTGCCCACGCTCACTTCTGAGGAAACAAATATTTGCCTGAAGGGGGGAGAGAGAGAGTCAGAGTAAAAATATTAATTAGTTTGCAGACACACTGAGAGATAAAAGTCGGCAAGACGTACCCATCAAAAGGCTGCAGAGTTAGCTGCAAAATGGAAATTTTACCCCCCAAGTTGACAGATCCAGCGGGCTGCTCGCAGAGCTCAGGGTAAGAACACATGTGAGCTGGGAAAGCACTGAGGTGCACAAACAGAGGAACCCGGCAAAAAGTCGACATTAACATCTGTGCATACATTAACATATTCTGAGTAAAATTAACATTTAGAAATGCAACTTTCACACTCCTCTAGCCCCTCTAATTATTTCTTAATTATCATCGCGCATCAAAACACGGTTGTTCAGAGATAGAAGCGACACATGCAAACATGCAGCAGATAAACATGGAGAAGCAGTAATGATCAAGAAACCTTGTGATTCCAAACCATCCTCAGAGAAAATGTTGATCCGGTTGGAAAGCAAAGTATTTTAGTTTCACTTCATTCAGCTGGAATTAAAATTGGCATCTTGAAACTTATACAAGCTAAATTTGCTGCTCTGCAAAGGCAGCATCTCAATAACGGCTCAAAGATCGGTAGGGATTGATTGTGTTTGGGATGTAGGTTAGCAAACAGAACAGAAAAGACAAACACTTTTATTACATTTTATATAAATAATCAATATTTTTATGTTGAGTAATTAGAAGCTTATGTTTTGAAGTTCAACCATACATGAAGAGTCATAGAAAAACATCTTCAGAAAGGATTAAACAACAAGGAGCCGTGCATTACACAGTTTTAGCAGCCAGGCTACAGTAGCTGTGATTGCACAGTTCATGGTGGGACAAAGGAAAGGCAATGCAAGTTTTTTATATGCCCCTTTCATGCCCAGGGCAATTCAAGGTGTTTTACATGAGGCATTTAGAAGCTTTACATCGGGGTGCAGTAGAAGCTGTGAAAAGTATTAAAACAAAAATAAATAACGAATAACAAAAGAAACCCTCAGAGAAAAAAGGAAATATCACTTGTTTTCATAAAAGGCTGCAAAAAAAAAAAGCGTTTGACCCTGATATAAAACGGCTGAAATCCAGCAGACGTGCAGCTTTCTGGGAGTTTGTTACACATGTGAGGAGCATAAAAACTGAACGCTGCTCTTCAGGTTTAGTTCTGACTATGGGAACTGAAAGTAGACCTGAACCTGATAACCTGAGGGATGATTTTTGGGGAAAAAATGAGTTTTTTAGTGTGGTTGTCAAAACTGAACCATTAATGCAGAGATAAATACAAATTAACACATGACATGGTAACAATCGAATAATATGGAAACCAGATGTTGTCCCACAGGTTAAAGTTGAGGCTTTTTTCCCATTCTTTACATTCAGACAATGACAGATGAACATAATAGGAGATTTTTGCCAGATAAGCCATTCTCTGTTATCCAGATATCTGCTGGCCACACCTGAATCCCTGAAACATTGGCTGTTGATGACCAAGGCTACGTCAGCAGACTGTAGCTAATGTCCTTGCAGAATGAGCTGACATCACCTGAACCTGAAGGCTTATATCTGAATGAACACTCATTTTTCCATAAAAGCCACAACAGCATCCTTTAAAGGATGGAGCAACATTTAAATTGCTTCAACACGACACGAGTCCGAGCAGCAAGAAGTTTCATTAACAGACATGCTAGCAGGATGAGCTGATGTAGGGCTCTGTTTTGCACAGTTAGCAACATGAAAGATTAGGAAGTAGCTGTGTAGGAGCAGCTATGCAGTCCAAGCAGAGCTTTTGTAGGCGCTGTTCAGACCACTACATGCATAACTGTTCAACCTCTCACTGTAAAAAATATAGAAACTAGATCGTCCATCTAGTCTCCAAAATCAACTGCAACTTGCTTCAGTACAGTTTTAATTCAAATGGGCTTTTCACATAAACATTTGGAATTCCACATAACTCGGATTAAATCATGATGAATTCCACCTGGATGCTCAATAATTCATTAATAAGCTCATGGCATATTGGTAAGAGGAAGACATGAACTCTGCAAAGCACTAGAAAGAAATGATAACCTTGTTTCTGCAGCCTGCAAACATACAAACATGTTCCCACCTTTGTAGTTGAAATAACATGGTTTGTACTCAGATTTACATCTCTGTTACTCTGTGGTGCTTGTACAGTACATGTAATGTTTATTCAATACTACTATACTTTACAGGGTGTATATTCTATTTATCTGATTAACAGACACAGATCCTTCAAAACGTTGCTTCATAAAATCATACAGTACAAAGTAAATGCTTTGCATAAAGGTGCCATGGCTCGACCCCATCCCTGGTTGGACTTTCAGAATGAAAAATAGATGATTAAAGAAATATTAAATAAAATAACCATAAACATTTTTTTAAAGCAAAGAGTATGACAATGAAATGTAGAAGTATGTCAAAAGCAGTATGAAGTATGAGGAGGAATAAATATAAGTAAGATTAAAGTTTGAGGTGCCTGTTTATGTGTGTGTGTGTGTGTGTGTGTGTGTGTGTGTGTGTGCGTGCGTGCATGCGTGCGTGCGTGCGTGTGTGTGTGTGTTTGTGCAGCTGCACGTGCATGTGTACTGATCGATGTACATCTCTGAGTGTGATCTAGGATTACAGACTTGTTTCTGTTTCAACCATTTCTTTGTAAGTGACACAAGTCCATTGCAACCTGCTGTACACATGGACAGACTCACAAAGCATGAAGGGAAACAAGAAACTGACAAACTCATTATAGTCCATTAAAGGAGTGAAGTTCTTAATATAACCCATCCCTCATGTCCTGTTTAAGAGTTGTATTAAATTCCATTTCTTATAGCTCTCAGTAAGAAGAGAAGTAAATAAAATCTCCCATTGTATTTAACCTTGTTTTACCTTAAACAAACAAAGCCTGCTTGGTTTGTTTTCATTATTAATATGACAATGATTATATCTCAAGGGTAACAATTAGAATTAACATTAGAGAACTGCTGCACTAAATAAACAAAATAAAACAAACTCACCTTTTTTATACTTGCTCCTCAAGGCATTAATTGTTAGTAAAAATAACCAACTTCGTCTGCAGCCTCAGGAACCACTGAACTCACTAATCAGGACCAAAAAAAGAGCACATGAAAGAGACTTGCTTTGCTTTGATACATGGCGTTAAGACGCTGACCATGGGATTATGCAGCACTGATAAGGTAATTAACAGACTATGATAGTGTAATTAAGCAACATCTGAGAAGAAAGGCTGTTGAAGTGGCGTGTTGGTGTGGGTGCACATCAAAGCCCGTGGCACCGCTTTAAAGGCAGGCTGGCTGTGCAGAACATTCGCTTCAGCGCGGTCCCTCTGCGAACGTGACAACCCGCACAGAGAAAACTTGTTGTGCCCCTAAGAATTAGCTGACAACACTAAATAACTTTATTGTGATGGAAATGAAATGTGCTTTTTTTGGATCTTTTCGGGTGTATAAAATGGATGGAGATCATATCGAGGGAACGCAGAGGTGGTAACTGATAGCTCCATTGTTAGAGAGCCAAACGGTGCCTGCGTCTATCAGCGCACAGTCTCAACAGATTTCACTGAATAAATGGAGCTTGCATGAATTCACTTAGGTATTTACCTTGCTTTGCTTTGTTGAGAATGCATCTTTGTGTGGCTTGTCGTCAGGCCTTGCAGAGTGCACTCCCTTCAGTTCTCTCCCCCCGCTCCCTCTGTGTGCACTGAACCAGCACAAATTCAGTTTTATTGTATTTATTTGTTTATTTACTCTTATCTCTTTTCCATTTCAGAGGCTTCCTATCAGAGACCAGGAAACCTCAGAAGCAGAGTGGCAGGGGAGCCGCAGGTTTGCATTAGTGTGTGCGTACGAGTGTGTTCCAGGAAAGAATTAAAATACAAACAGAGAGGAAACGTTGGAATCATCACTTTTGTTATCGGCAGCTATTGGCTTTGCAGCTCCCACTGTTAACAAACTCCTCCAGGGTGATGAAACAGAAAGCAGAGAAATGTACTCAATTCATGACTCAGAATATCTTTTAAGTAATATTATAAACATTAGACAAGAGTCGCTGGAATGGGTGTGAAACGCACGGGCAGTGCACGAGAAAGACATAATTTCACCCTGCATACAAAGTACTCCGCCAGAGTAGTTTAACATGTTAACATCCAAACGAAGGCTAGGGGATATCCAGACATGACTACATATCAGTGGCTACCACCTGCACCCATTAAACATTATACATGGGTTTCACACGATGTCACATCTGGCATTGCAAACTGTTCGATGATGCCCGGAAAATGCCTTACATTTCAGTTTTTCTTTGTTTCAATCATTAAAATGGTGAAACTAATCAAGGTTACATCAGTTTTCCTTGTAAAAACCATAAAAAGGGAGTGAGCCAGGAAGTGTACACATAAATGTCAAGAAAAGTGACTTGTAATCAAAAGTCAAAGCAAAAACCACGGCGTTAAAGGCTTACATGGCTAAACTTTATCTATAAAGCTCTTTGCAACAACAGTAAGCGCTGAACAAAGTGCTAACAAGAGAAAACCGCAGGACTTTTCATGAAAGGTTTTATCCCAACAGCTTCCTCTCATTCACACAAGAAGAAGTTATAGGTTTCCAAGATTTCGCACGCTTTCATCTCCTCCATCATGTAGATGCAAGTCTGTAAAGCCACATAGTTAAAATTGTTCAAACTGTCATCATTGTCTTCAGATCAAAGCTGTAGTCCTGCAGCTTTTCAATGTTTCCCATCTCCAACACAGCAGAGCCAACAGCCGATGAGGTTCTGAACGACTCATTAATCTGAATCATTTGTGTTGGAGTGGAAAAACACTGAAAACCTGCAGGACTGCAGCCCGAGTAGAACTGAACTGAGCAGCTCTGATCTGCAATGTAGCTTCACTTTTATATTGAGTTAACTCACATCTGAACTGTGAAAATAACCGAGGACGTCCCACATCTTCTGCTCACAGCTTTAACCATTTTGGTTTGTTTGATCATCATGGTCAAAATCAGCCTCTCTCATGACATAATGTTCAATTCAGATATTCTATATGGCATGTGTACTAACTTTATTGTTTGTGCATCATGTGTTAAAAAATGAATGTGCAAATTTACCAGATTTATATCTGCAATATATATTAATGGATTGATATTGATACAAATCCCAAATTTATTTGATAAAAGAAGGTTTCGTATTCTTTTTACAATTATCTGATGCCCCTTGATCTCCAGGGGTGCATTAAAGGAGTGCATCAAGAGTGTATTTGTACTCTTTTTACATCATCTTCTATCACATTATGGTCCTTTTCCATAATATGGTGCTGTATGGGACAGCTTGTTTTGCTATGTTTTTTCCAATGTATGGAACCGGTACTGTCTTACACATTTTGGGTACTACCCCAGCTGTAAATCCACAGTGATATCACAGGTTTAAACATTGCAGACTGTTGATGGGTCAGTGAGTCATTGTCTGTCTGGTATATTTACAACCTAAACTATGGATATTTGTGCAAACATATGCAGTTAATGAGCACGAAAACATGAGCTTTCCTTTAGCTCACCATTTCAGAAAAAGATTTGGATGTGATAGAGTTGTATAAAAAAAATCTTCTTAATTTGTTTACTATAGAACAGACAAAGTTGTATGTGCATATTTATCTATCCATCTGATTTCCTAGGGCCCATTAGGAGAAGCAGAACCTTTACAATATATCCCTGGTTCTTCTGGAACCAGCTACAGTAGCAGCTTGTGTGCAGGACAGAAACTCTCCCAGGTTTTAAAACAAGGCTTCAAACTATTTTAGAAAGACTTTTGCTAATCTATTGCACTACATGCTCCCTGGTACATTGCTAGAAAACAATGTAATATGAGTAACAGCTGACCCTGCACAGGGAGATGGTGCTGTAGGAAAACAGAGATGGTAGGCACTATGTGATGGCAAAGCAGCAAAACTTATGTAGGTTGTCACAGTAGTTTGGGAAAACAACCAAAAACAGGGTAAAAAAAGTAATTTCTTTACAAAGTTTTCTCCAAACAAAACGCGCTTTAATCCAGTAATGCTTACGTGAGGATAAAAAAGGAAGCTTGTGAAGTGGGAATCACAGTGGGAGCAAACTTAAAAGGAAAGATTGCATAAAAAGCTAGAAAAAAAACAAGAGGTTAACTTTGTAACTAGGAGAGGAAAACTCAAAAACTACATTTCATGATGCATAAAAGCTTGTTGGTAGTTTTCCTCCCCTCTAAAGCTGCCATGTGTCTGGTGGTAAAATTAGTCGTGAGACGGTGCAGAAACTACTCATTGAGTTCAATCAATCACTGCCTCATTACCACCAATGTCCTCACCGCTTAGCCAAAACGTGCGTGTGCGCGCCTCGCTTTAACTCAGGAGGAGAGCGTGAGCCATCTCACCCAGAATCTGAACCGCCGCTTTGATCTCCAAAAACCAAACAGGGAGAGAGACGCTCGCCCCTCACAGAGAGGATCAAATATCCCTGAGTCGGGACATCACAACTCCCTCTCACCACCCTCCTTCCCCTCCTTCCAGCCCTCTCCCCTCCGCTCCCTTCCTCCTCACGTCTACCCTGGTTATCACTGAGTCTCCAGAGAGGCTGGAGGGAAAGGAGAGCGAGGGAGGACGAGAAGAGGAGAAAGGAAAGTTAGGAGGAAACTGCGGTTTGAAACGCTGAGTTCCGTAAGGACCTTTGCCTGTTTCACCCACACAGCATTAAACTCTGGATGGGTCACAGCGCTGCCCGGGGTGCTTTGTGTGTGCGTGTACCGGAGGGGTTCTTGTCTGGGTCAGAAGGGACGGCCAGAACCTCGCATCAGACAGGATTTATTTAAGAATTAGTAGGTTGTCAGAGAGGACAGGATTTGTTTAAGAGAGGGGGAGTGGAGGGGGTGGAAGGATGTTGAAATAGCCAGATGAAAGAGTGCAGGAGGTCTGAGATGTTGTGCTAACTCGAATACTCTCAGAAGTGCCCCTTTTCACTTCCGACCGACAAAAATCTCTGGGAACTATTTTATCAAAACGTTTCTTTAAAAACAAATAGTTTTTGAATAAAAGAAAGAAATTTTGTACAATATAAAAATTAGTTCCATGAAGGTTTAAGTTGCCCTTTCTTCTTTTCTATATCACCATGTTATCCTCCCATACACTTATTTTCTTTAGTCATTTCGGGGTTGCAGGGGAGGGAGGCAAAAGGTGGACAAGTCATGAGTCCATCGGAGCAACATAGAGACCAAAAGGGCTAACCGTCATGGTCTTACTGTAACATAAAGCTACAACCCCCACTTTAAAGAAGTAGGAAAATTGTGTTGAATATAAATAAGAAACAGAGACTTATAACCCCATGTTTGATTCCCAGTAGGATGCACACGTCAGAACGTCGTGGAAAAAGCTCAGCTTGCATTTGATGGTGACGGGGTGGGGGTCAGCATCGCGTATCTTCGCCTTTTCTCAAAAGCGGAATGCTCAAATCAGATTCATATTTTATTTATATTAAATAAAACAACCCATCCCAACACAAAATGCAAAAACATGATGATTACACTCTCAGTCACACACGTATGTGTACATACAGTACAACCCCCAACAAAAAAATGCAACAATAATAACAGATAATAAACGTCTGGCTTGACACTGCTGTGAGGAAACAATATTTCTGGGGACCCATCAGCACCAGGAGCCCACCCATGGCCATAGTGGGCCCCACCAAAGGAACCATCCCACCAAGGGCCTCCACCACAGCCATCGGGGCTACAGTGCAGAACCCCAGCCGTCCAGACACGGAGATCACCACGACAGGATCCATGCAGACCGGGCAGGCACAGGCCCCGGTGTGGTGGGTCCCCACGGGGAGAACACTGGGATTAAAGATGAGAAATTACAAAAATAACCTAAAATACATGAAAATTAAATAAAAACTTGTCCCATTCTGCTCTGATTCAGGATTCTAGTCCTGCACCTTAGTTGCCAGATTCTCCACTTCATGACCCTACTGTTCAGCACCCGGGCTCATGTCCTGTTGTCATGGAAGCAGTGTGTGGTTCAGAATTGTCTTGCTGAAATATTCAATGTTTTCCCTGAAAGAGACATTGGCTTTCATACCTCCGTGGACTTTTCAGCATTAGTGGAGCCTCACAGACGTGGAAGCTGCCCACGCCACAGGCGCCAATGCAACCCCATACCCTCAGAGGCGCAGGCTTTTTAACTGTCCATGATATCAAGCTGGAAGTTCCCTCTGGTCTTTAATCTTCATGTCTGTTTTTGATGCCGGGCCACCTGAGGGCCCAAAGATCACCAGTATCCATGTTTGACCTATGGCTTTGTCCTATGCACACAGAGATTCCTTCTAATTCTCTGAACCTTTTGATCATTAAACACTGTAGATCAGGGTTGTCCAAAGAACAAGATGTCCTGGACCTCATTGTTTCCCTGCTCCAGCACTGCTGACCGTACCTGTGAAGCTGTGGATTTAAAGGAAGGTAAGGCAAGACTATTTGTATACAACATTTCATGTACATGACAATTCAAGACGCTTCGGAAAAATTACAGGAGGGTGCAGAAAGCATTAAGAAGAATCAAAAACTAAAGTAAAACCAGAAAATAAACAAGAAAAAGAAAGAAAGAAAGAAACTTTAAGAGAAAAAAATGACTTGTTTTCATAAAAGGCAGTAAATAGAAAAGGTTTTAACCCGAATTAAAACTGCTGACATCCAGCAGACCTGTAGCTTTCTGGGAGCTTCTTCTATATGTAAGGCGCATACAAACTGCACCAGGTTTAGTTCTGACTGGGACCAGGAAATAGACCCGACCCTGATGACCTGAGGGATCTGCTTCGTTCAAAACGAACTAGAAGATCCCAAATAAACCATTCAGGTCTTTGTAAAGTTGCAGCAAGATTTCAGAGGCAACTCTTTGACAAACAGAAAGCCAGTGTAAGTATGTTGTGTTCGGTAAATAAATCAATATTGTTCATTCTTTTGTTACTGCTTTGCCTCAACTTTGAAATCTAGTCATCGATTATCCCAGTAAACCATTTAAAACATGTCAGTGTACACTCAGAATGAATTTGATATTTCTTCTGTCTGTTGTCAGTAAGCAAACAGATAAACTCATGTTGAGAGCAGCGTTCTGCATGTAAAGAGACCTAAACAAAGTAGGCCAAGAATAGATATGAAAAATGGCCTATGCCAAAGCTTCCGTATATTGAAGGATGGTTGTTAAGCAGTAATGTACAGTAATGAAAGACAAAGCACAATCGCACACAGAGCAAAGTTTCTTCAGATACTGATGAAGGACATTAGAAAATAACAGATCACCATGATCCAGCAGAGGAAAGAGAGTAGTGATGTCGAAATTCTGTTATTTTGAAGGAGAAATTGGATTTTTTAGTCAAAAAGAAAACCCCATTTTACTTGTAGCTTGGATAGAAGGTTGGATGGTTTTTCATTGTGTGCTTTTGTATGACAGATTCTGGCCAATAGTTATGTCAAGATATCTGTATGATGAAACTACTTCCAATTCAGCCCGTTGAGCCTTTTTAAGGTTATGGAAATCGCATTGTACTGTACTTTGCCATGTGAAAACAACATAGATTTGGATTTCGTTTAGCACCAGCTGAAGTTGAGTTAGTTGGATCTGACCAATGTAAAAGGCAGACAAAGTATTCTATAGTTTTGGACATTGAAGAGGAAGAACAATAAATCACTGTATCGTCAGCATAGAGAAGGTATTTGCATTGAATAAAACTAGAGATTGTTAAAGCATCAGTAGTCCCATAATGGAACCTTGGGGGACACCCTTTAACACATACAGAAACCGAACTGCAACACATCTAGATAATCCAGTATCACAGTTTTTCTATCAAAATGAAAAAGGCTTTAGCATCAAAGACTTAACACTAAATTAAAAAAATATTGCTCGCAGTCCAATGCTTCAATGTCATTTAGCAGTGTTTATTGTGCTGTGCGTGTTTTGAATCCAGACTGATGTGGAAACAGAATTATGCTTGTAAAACTCTTTCAGTTGCTTGCTAACAAGTTTCTCAATGACTTTGGATAAAGTACATCATTTATAGATATGCCTTAGTTATTCCCTGTCCTTTCAGTAAAGGAAGAACAAAGGTTCTTCCAAACAGAAGGAATGACTATGAACGTAGGCAATTAAAATGTACGTTAATGGCTCTGCTGTAAGATCTGCTGCAGGTTTAATGAAATACAGATCAAACATTTCTCATCTGACCAGCTGATTTCTTAACATCTATTACTTTTAAAGCTCTGTGAATATCCATCACATCCAAAGTAAATGAGGGGACAGTAATATATTTTAGAAGACTGGAGTGAAACACCTGTTCATTACACCTGAATATAAATGTAAAGATTCAGATAGAAAACCTGATGAAATAAAATGTTCATAAAAACTATTCAAATGATCAGATTTGTCCATAAAAAAACAGGAATCTTTCTTAATGCAGGTTGGCAGTTCATATGTGGCTGTAGTCCCATATGAAGATGTTATTACTTTCCAGTAATCTGAGATTTCCAGACTACCAGACTAAGTCTCCAAACGTCCCAGTAGTCCTGTGGTATGAGTTTAGGTCCCCAGCTCAGTGCAGGCAGGTGAGTGTTTCATGGGGTAACTGAAGTAGCCTAACACCGTTTCTTTTGGTTTGTGGCTTCTGCTTATTCCCCTCTGTTCTTAGTATTGAAGACAGAGCTGCAGAGGGTCTTTGCTTGGTTTTAGAGGTTTCCTTGAGGGAACCCTTTGGATGTGTTATGCATCCCTGCAGGAGCAGTTCAAGAGTTTTGACTCTCACAGTCGTGCTTTATAATAAGCCTGTTTAAGCTGAAGGAAAGTTTCCAATATTCCTTTTATGCACATATTATTCTTAATTCTCAAATTAACCAATGGAGCCTGATGTGTTGCTGAGTTTTATGCTTTTGTTGTACCAAAAACTTCGAATTTACAAAAAAATAGCTAGTTCACCATGCAGCGGACCATGATGCATGACTGGACATCATAAATAAAGCCAATGGGTGGTATTTGGATTGACAGTTGTAAGTGAATTCATTGGTTTCCCCTGTAAAGGTGCCTGTATCCTGACTGTGTACCTTAATTGTGATGTACATTCTTTTATCAGACATTGCGTACATGTGTACGGCCGTCATAGATAGATAGATAGA
>JAVQJG010256125.1:0-10194 GCA_036024015.1 Craterocephalus amniculus | reverse complement strand
GAGATTCTTGTTCCTCATTCTGAACCAATTTTCTTTTTCAGTGTCTTGATAGATATATATATATGTATATATAATGTATATATATATATATATATATACATTAAACAAAAAAAGTCATTCTTAGTGTATAATACATTTTATTCTCATCAAGTAAACTGAAGCATCCTAATGTGACATTATCCATATAAAAGTATTTTACATAAATTACATGTATTTCCTTTACAGTACTCACATACCCATTTACAAGATTGTCTCTCAGCATGAGATTTTATTGGACTCAATTGTTCACATTTTTCTGATAGAAATGCTTAAAGAGGGCCTTCATGTGACAATCAGCGTCCTTAGTGCATCTGGTAAGAACAAAAACAGACAAAAAAAACCACTTTTCTTTCACATTTCATTCATTTTCCATTTGTCTTTTAAGGTGCAGAACAAGTTTTTTTTCCTGCCGGATGGAATCAAAGGCAAGTCAGTAGCGATGAAGACCAGCTGTGAAGACGTTTAGCTGTCTGGAGCAGTCAGAGGACTGGGAGGACACTGGGCTTCCAGTCTCTGTATCGACCCCGATCTCTTCAGAGGCTTAGCAGAAGAGGGGATGTCGGTGAACACAACGGACCGGCCGTCGGGGCAGAGCAGGACGCTGGAGTCCGCTTCACACTTGGTGGTCCTGCTGGGCCACAAAGCCTCGGCCGGCCTCAGGCTGAGAGCACCTGGAGAAAGAACCTCTGTGTTGACCACCGTCGCCTGGCTCATCTTGATCAGCATGTCCAACGACTGCTTGCGACTCTCCAGCGACGCTCTCATCACCTTCCTCTCGTTCTCATCCTCGTCCTCCTCCTTTTTCTCCTCCAGCACCTCGTCCTCCTCCTCCGTCTCCGTCATGTTGCCCCTCAGGCTGCCGTCCTCCTTTGTGCTCTGCTCACTAACCGAGTCTGTCGAGTCTCTTTTGACCGACAGGTCCAGAGGTCCGTCGCTTTGGCCGGCCGTCCGCTCCAGCGCCTGGTGAATGTGTGACAGCTCGCTGCGGATTTTGTTCAGGTGCTCCCAGAGGTGTCGCTGGGCGGGAAGGTCCTCCTTCTCCAGGTAGGAGATTTTGCGTTCGGCCTCCTGGTACTCCTGCAGTGCTTTGGAAAGGTCACTGAGGAGAGCAGCCACTGACTCAGAGGCTCCATCTTCGATTGTCCTGGTTGGGTCTTGGCTCCTGGTGGCGGCAGACGGAGAGGATGTCTCGTTGTTGGGACTGGAGACGAGATCGCTGTACCACTGCTCGCTCGGCCGGCCCTGAACCTGAGCCTCCTGTAAACTAAGAAGAGGAGTAACCTTTATAGTTTTTCAGCTTTGAAACGTTCAGTAACATAATTAGAAAAGTGATGAAACGTCTATTGCTATATCTAACTACAAAATCAAATTTTTTCGGCATCTTTACCTGGTTTGGAGGAGAAGTTTGTCAGCTGATGCGGTCTGAATATTCTTCAGAAAGTCCAGCGTAAAGCCCACGGCCGGCTTCTTCTCCACCGGCGCCTCATGACTCCGCAGTGCAGCTCCCGTCCTCTTCATCCCCCAGCTCGCTTTGCCTTCCTTGGCTGCAGACGGCATCTTCTCTCCCAACCTGTACCCCTTCTCAGGCGAGTCCCTCTGGGGGGATGCCCAGTCAGCGGGGGAGGCGGTGTTCCCGGGCCGCAGAGCGGGCACTTTCCACAGATTAACCTTCGGCTGGAAGCTTGGCAGAGGACTTCCCTCCAGACCGTTTGTGGAGGTCTTGAGCGATTTGCCGGCGTCGCTCTGACCGGAGGCCGGTGCGAGCGTGTGCTCACAGAGGAAGGGGTAGTAGAAGCGAGGGGGGAGGAGTGCTCTGTCCGGGTGCGTGCTGGAGGTCGGGTGCATCAGCTGAGCGGCGGATGCAAGGAAAGGCAGCTGGGCGAGCTGCGCGTGGGTCTGCGCTGAGACGCTGGAGGCTGCAGGGGGAAGAGCCGAGTTCATGTAGGAGAAGAGGCTGGGGCCGATGGGATAACCCACTCCGAGCACCGACAGGTTGAGTCCGGTGGGATCTTGGTAGTCCGCCAGGTTCGGGGGAGGGTAACAGGGGATCGACCCAC
This sequence comes from Craterocephalus amniculus, assembly GCA_036024015.1. Taxonomy (NCBI): domain Eukaryota; kingdom Metazoa; phylum Chordata; class Actinopteri; order Atheriniformes; family Atherinidae; genus Craterocephalus; species Craterocephalus amniculus. Next base: position 8,098 of record JAVQJG010256125.1, on the reverse strand, counting down.
CCACTCGAGGCTGAGAACTTTCTGATTTGGCCTTCGTGGACGTCAGCAGCCGCCACTGTTCGGACAGAAGCCCAGGAGCTGTTAGACAAGTCTTTGACAACTTATAGTGTCTGAGCTGGGCCTCTACCTCGACAGAGCGCGCCCGAAGCAGCTGATCTTCCAGGGAGAGCATGTCCGCCATCAGCAGCTCTGACTCCGGCCGTTTGCTCCTCTTAGGCATCCCATCTGCAGCGTCGCCTCTGCTGTTGCTGGAGTTTTCTTTGCTCAGCCCGGTGATGTCCACCCGCTCTCCCTGTCCAGCCTCTTCTTCCTCATCCGCTCCCTGGATTTCGCTGCCCTCGCCTTCCTCCTCGGCAGACCTGCGGCGGGCCTGCTTCTCCTCTGCACGCATCGCCTGCTCTAGCTCGTCTTTGGTGGCAGCATGCAAGCCGTGCGCCTGCTGGAGGGGTCGCAGCTGATCCGGATGCAGGATGTTGCCCTTCTTATACGGCCAGTCCGACTCTATGAGCAGAGACAGGGAGTTCTTGCAGAGGCTGTACTTCATGTGGTTGTACAGGTGGGACTTCTCCATGCAGGTGAAGGGGCACTGGAAGCATTTGTAGTTGTAGGGTTTGCCCCACGGCCGGGGGATGTAGTGAGGCTTCTTCGGCTTGCGCTCTTTGTGTTTGCTGGCTGTCATCTTGCAGGAGTCATCTTTGGACATGGTTGCGGCTTTATTGGAATAAAACGGATGTCATATGAATTCAGACCACTCTGGCTAATCTTTGAGATTTTTTGCTTTTCGGTGCATTTCACTCGAAGCAAGTTTTTCCTCAGTCTTGTGAGATAAAAAAGTTGCTTCCTTTTGAAAAACTTGCACCTGCGAGGCAAGAAAAAAAGATTTCTTAGTTAATTTTTTAAAATATCAGACTTCTTTTTTCTCAAATTCATCACATCTTCCAAATAAGCTCTTTGCCATTTTAATATTTATATTAGGGGTGTGAATCTCGCAGCAACTCACGATTAAATTTGATTGTGATTCTTGGGGTAACGATCCGATTCTGTATTGATTCTCAATTCAAACTGATCTTAATTCACATTCAATCCTCTTTTAGTAACAAAACCTGCTGATTAACTCTGTTCCTCTATAAGCCAGAAACAGCTCTGAGGAATTGTTTCATTAGTTGATCGAAAACTGAACATTTTCATCAAAAAACTGTTTAAACTTTGCTAACATAGCAAGTTTAACATGTCTTTGTTACTTAGCAGCAGCTTTGAAAGACAAGCTAATCATTTTTAAAAAATCAATTCTAGGAAAATATGAAACTATTCTGAATCTTGATTAACATTAAATGGTTAAATGATTTTTTCCAGCACCCCTAGTATTTCTCATGAAGCTGAGGACTGCCACCAAACCAAGGAGGCCCCTACTCTCACTGTACCTGCCACTACTCATTAGTTCCAGTGCAGCACCAGGCGATAGCAGGGTCCAGGGCTGGGGGGCAAACCCGGGCTGCCACAGGGGACCGTGCACCTGTGCTGGGTAGGATTGGGGGGGGGGGGTTAGGGTACGGACCCTTGAAGGGCAGCTACAGGCACAGCAATGCTGAGGATTGCACTGGGCTGGTGGGGAAGGGAGAGAAGTTGAAGGTTTGAGGCCCGATGCCTAATGAGGGCCTGGCATTGTGCCTATAGGGCGTCATTAGTGCCAGGACTGCGATCTGGGTCAGGACACGGTGCATAAGTTCAACTGCTCTCCTGTACAGTCTCATCTCAGCACCCCTGCATTCACAGGCGAAATACCAGATATTATGACATAAACTTTTATAAAATACCAATATCTTGTTACAAAATTGTTTGTGCAAATGTTTTTTGGCATGTCTCACACAAACAAAAAAAGGCCAAAACTTTGAAACCTTATGCTGATTTACATGTTATTTCAGGGATTTCAGTTTTTTTTTTATCAATGTTTGTTATTTGTTTGTTGCTCATTTAATCTAAACACATAATTTCTACCTATTTTTACCCCATTTGTCTAGTTTTTTACTTCTAGTTGTGATGAAGTTTAATTAATTTAATCTCACATGATGTCTTTTTCATTTTAAGCCATCATATTCACGAAATCTTTGGAACTGCGAGCGGCGCTGCTGGCCGAAGCCTGCAGTGATGTGAGGACGAGTCTGCTCCTCACTTTGAAGGCTTTGGGGGTTTTTGTTTGCCTGCTTTTCCTCGGGTCGTTCAAAGATGAAAGTCTGCATAAAGTTTAATCCAAACTGAGCGGGGGAGTCGAAGAAGAAGGAAAAAAAAAAGCTTCAACTCCTATTTTTCCATCCCACACATATGACCAAATGAAGGCGGGTAAAGTGAACAGGTGATGGATGGGCAGTCATGGTGAGAGACAGCCCGATCTATAAAGCCACAGCATGAAGGCTGATGGGGAAAGACACCCTGAGTCTAACACAGGATGGCAGGCTGTTGCCGACTGCTCTCCCAACTGGACCCTAAGAACTGCCCCGTTAGCGACCCACAGTTTGATTGGCTCACTTGTGCGCCTCAGGGCTCTGACCTGAGCTTTGAGCTCATAATGGGGTCTAACAGCTGCTGCAACAGGCCAATCAATAAAAATCATTTTTACAGTACGTTTTTCCCCCTCTCCTGCCCACCGTTATCCGCGGCCCTCTCCAGTGACTGCGTACTTTACCCCCCCGCCCACCCCTCGCTGCCCCGTATCCAAACCCTGCGGTCTTGTTTTAAGCTTTTAGGGATGATGATCAAACAAGCTCGACCGCTTCAACATCTATTGTTGCAATTAAGAGGCTTCACTACACTAAAAGCTTTGACAAGTTTACATGCAGCAGCGACCGCACGCAGCCGGATGGGCTGTTTCTGCAGGAAATAAAAACACACAGGCTATCAGCTCTTCTACATTTATGCATGGATTGAAATATTTTACCTAAGATGTCAGTCAGGATGATTTGTTGGGGAGAGAGAAGTTCTGAAAAAATGGAAAGAGAAGGTTTAAGTTTTTTTTCTTTGTCATTGGGATCATTTAGTATAATAAAACAGAAATAAAAGAATACTTAATTTAAATTCAGATTTATTCTATTTATATTAAAATTTACTCTTTCAGGCCTAGGCAACTCAAAGTGCTTCACATATTAAAAATAATGCATGCATAAAAGAATTTTAAAAAGTTTTCACACAACAAATGTCAGATTACACACAAAAAACAAACAAAAAAACAAAATCAGACAGATTAGATCAAAGCTGAATATGATTTGAATTTATAAGAGGTTATTTTTTCCTTCAGTCTGACAACAAAAAAGAATGACACTGCAGATAAATAAAGGAAAGTTGCAATTTATCCTGTTTAAACTCATTATAATTCAGAATCAGAATCTTTTATAACATTTGCAAGTGTACAAGAAATTTGATTTAATTTCAAACGAGTTGAAAACATAGCAGCACATTTTATCTGAGATCTGAAAACAAAACTCAAATTTTAATCATTTAAAAAACTGAAATACAAATAAATAAAACATCTGGAAGCAAAATGACCTTATGGCCTCGTTTAAAAATGCAGTTAAATTTTCTCCAACTTTACTGCTTGCAGGCTGCTTAGCAGCTTAAATAGGAAATGTATTCATTCGTACCTAGAGAGCGTCCCGGTGTGGCTGGCTGTCACTCCTCTACAGCAGTAGCAGCAGGGCAGCACGTCCCGCTCAAATGGGAGCGCAGGAGCGAGCGTGGAGATATATATTGACTGGGAGCTCTGCCCTCAGGCGCTACAATAACGCAGCTCCCCCCTCTCCTCCCTGTAGCCCCCCTCTGGATTGTCAAATGTGGTCTCTACCTTACAGCCAGGATGCAATACAGCAACTTACATTGGCAAAGGTTTATGTTGGTGATGGCTTCATGTTATAGTAGAGGTTACAGATGATGTCTGTTTGGGGCAAAAGCTCCTCATCTGCTGTTTTTTTCTTTATTATCATCCTAAATAATTCACGCTTACTAAATTAATGCATTCAGCTGTTTAAAAAGAATATTTCATGGAGAGAATTATGGGGAAAATTCTTAAAGACAACATGTTGCACCAGAGAAAACCAGAATTTAAATTTTAGGCTCTTAAATAAGATCTATTATCTGTATTTCTAACGGATTATTTATCATATACCCCAAGTTAATTGAGAAATTTTAGCTATAGAAAGTAACCCTCAAGCTTTCAGTTCTCCGTTTTCCTGCCACAACATGAACATGAACACTAGTTTTATTTATTTGCTTATTTTTTTTAATCTAGGGATTATTTCACCTCGTTTCTGCTTCATTCCTGAGAACATTCAGACACCTTCCTGAGAAAGATACCGCCTTGTGACTCTTGACAGTTCAGTTACATTTTCCTTAGTGTTTTGTCCTCTTCCACTGTTTCTCTTGATTCATCTTTCCCCCTCTCCTCTCTCTCTCTCTCTGTTTCACTCACAAATTTAACCCTAACCTCTCAGTCTTCACGTCCTGCCCTCCTCCCCTGGCTCCTGGGTCGACTGAAGGCTCTCCATTTCTGGGTGGGAAGTTCGCCTATGAGCCCCTTTGAGAAATGCCAGCTCCCGTGTGCCGGGAGAGTCGGGGGCCCTTCACGAGGCATCGGGCCTGCTGTCACACAGAGGCGGTCAAATGGAGACTGACAGGCCACTCCATAGAGCCTAACCATCTGTACCAAATGTGACAGCAGGGGGAAGAGGATGTCTGGTAAATCAGGAGGAACGGCAGGAGTAGCTGCACTGTGATATGAGGAGGTGAAGCTGGAGAAGCGGAGAAAGATCCTCCAGTTCTGCATCAGAGGCGATGACTCAGGGAATGTCTCTGTCAGGCTACAGAGATGCTTGGGAGAAGGAAAAAAGGTTACAGCTAAAAGAATTTCTTCGTCCAAAATACTTGATCTGTGTATCATGAATTGTGCTGAGGGGGACAAAGGGTTCATACACAAGGTATTAAGGTTAGTAATGAGAATATTTGAGGGCCAATGCGTAAACCTGATCAGTCAGTGTCAATGCTTCAGCCGCTTTGTCTGCATCGTTCTTCCCCAGTTTTCCTCCCTTACTATAAACCGCACTCATTTTTACAGCCACCCGAGGATCAAAAGAGGCGTCTTATTTTGTCTGTTGAACAATATGCCCACTTTTTAAAGAAAATCTGTTTGGCTCCTTTAATTTTCTTCTTTGTACTTTATGAAACTTTCGAAGTTTTATCAAATGATCGTGAGCGACAGATTGTCCAGTTGACACATGCAGTCTTCTGCATGTGTCAACTGTTATCCTTTGTTATCGTTTTTATTGCAGCCATCCCTGAAAAAGGGGGTGTCAACGGGAGGCTGAATCTCAGCAACATTTTGATATTAACACCCAATTTTCTACAGGGACTTGATGATGCACAAAATTATTTTGGGTTATCTGACCATTGACAAGGGGGATAAAAAAAAAAAGGATTTTCTTGGCTAGCGACGGTCTACTTATTTATTTTCGTTTAATTATTTATTTGTTTATTTATTTTAAGAACATTGTATCAGTACAAATGAATCAAAAGACAATTTAATTTGAAATGTTTCTATAATGTTTTTACAGCCCATCCTTTCTGAAATGGTCATATAGTTGCGGCACGTTGCAGAGCTGCTTGGCCCACTCACTGCAGCTAAGAGCTAAAAAATGTTTCTACCTCTTTCCCTCCATCTTTCTTGTCTTTTAAAAAATTATCTTCCTTTACTCTCACTTACTATCTTTGACTGATTTACATTAAGCCACAGAGCTACTTGATTTAGACACAGACTTCTCCATCACCTTTATCAAGACATTTTGAACTTCATGTAATCTAAAAATGTTTTAAATAGTCTCAAAATATTTGCTTCACCATATAAATTCTATTTTGGTTGCACGGCATGTATTAAAATGCAAAAAAACCCAAAACATTATGTTTATTCTGAACTTCTTGTGAGTAGGTAAGATTGTATGTTTTTTGTTTAATTGCTCTTTTGCCAGAATTATTGAATATTGAGTTCAATGAAAAAAAGAAAGTTTTCGCACCACAACTCAAATGTTTTATTGATCATATTATGATACTGTAATAAAAATCATTTGCTCCTCATTAGATTATATCAAGTTAAATGAACCTCATACGAACAGCAACACCTGACATATCAGACAATATTTTCTCAACATCAACCAAATGAATATGCAAATGCAGAATGGGGAAAAAGTCTGTTAGAGAGAAGGGACTTTAGATTTTCTGGCAACCATCCCAAACGAATCCTACTTTTTCAGTCCTTTTTGTGATGCATCATGAAACTTAAACATTTAGGATGCTAAATTAACCTCTTAAGCCCCAGCCTCACGACATACCCAAAATGAATAGAGTATATCTCTGCATCTACAAGGTCTATTTGAATAATTTTGGTGTCAAAAATGACTGATATGTGCTTGTAGCAGAGGTTCTCCTGTTTAATTTTATGTGCCATATGACTATTTCTGCATGATTACCACTGCGTTGGATGTCTTTGCTGCAGAAATTTGTTTCACTAAGATCACTGCTGATGTCTTTCCTCATTTACATGGTGTTAACATGTACCTGAAAACTTCAGATCAGCAAACGACCAAAGCTCTGCTTTTCTATAAGTCCTCACACTGATGATGATCATGAACAGAAAATGGCTGATATATATCCTCTTATATTTTTAATTTAATCAGTAAGGGTGAACCTAAATTTTTATACAGTGTATTTTCTGTATTTTGGTTGGTTTAGTTTTCTTTCATGTTTAAATTATGAATGACATTGCATTGTTTTTCACTCCAGGTTGGTTTTATTTTTGAACATACATGTATCTTTATAAACAAAACTCCTGCATTATAAGAAGACCAACCAGTAAAGCAGCTGCCCTTCACTCTTAAATTCAGACAAATTGACTCACTTCCCTTCCCCCAAAGTTTGGTGCACTTCTTTAAGACTTACTTCATCTCTTTCCTCTAGATATAGTGAAAGATAGAAACAGGAACACAATAATACTCGCACTGCGAACACAAAAAACTCTCCTGGCGAGTGCAGCGTCCTTATGGAGCGGCATCTGGGAAAGCTGACAGGAGCACTCTATTACCACTCAGAGAAAGGAACCAGAGGGCTGCAACAATACCGCTACCAGCGAGATCCAGCTGCGCAAATGCCTCCAAACACACACACACACAACTAAATTCATGTAAATGAGAAGAACGAAAATATTCCAAACAAACTTGTATGTACCGTTCACTAAGATGGACTAGTTTCAGTCAAAAGGAATTTATAGGCCTACAGATGAAAAGAAAGGAGAGATGGATGAGTAAAAAGAGACCACAAACAGGATGAGTCCTCGGCTTTTTCCACTGCCTGAGTTTTAGGCCTGAGGTGGAATAGCTAACAGCTCCTCTCTTAGCCTGCGCTGCTGGGCACATTAACTAAACTCATATCGCTCTCAGCCACTATCAATTATTCACCACCCCCTCCCCTCCTTGCCTTGGTTTTCAAAGAAGAAAAGCTCCAGCAGCTAACACACAACCCTCATGGTCACAAAACAACCTCATGCCTTCGGTGGCTTCCTTCGGTTTTCCGTAGAGGTCTGTATGTTGTCCCTTTTAAATTTTCATTTTTCATTTTCTTTAACATGCTAATAGCATTCTTACATCAATGTTGCAATATTATGCTCAATATACACTGGCTGTCTTCTCGAGTTTCACCTCAGTGTTTCCCAAAATGTGAAAGTGAACAGAAGTTAAGTGTAGCCTAAATAGAAGTTCACAAGCTGATGAACATCATGACACCGTAAGCAGAGTCAGAAATGATGAAACAGGACATTAACAGTGAACTGAAGAGAATATACAGCAACCGCCTCAGTCCCAGCCCTCATTCAGCAGATATTAGGGTCCTAATAAACATTATCATCTATAAAATCACCTCAAAGCAGTAGCGGACTTACCATTAGGCAAAATTAGGCGGTTGCCTAGGGCCCCAAGTTCCCTAAGGGCCCCATAAAACTAATCAATAATACAGTTATTACTTATTTCCACACATTTATTATGTTTTTAATTAAAATCTGATAGCTAAAATA
>JAVQJG010256121.1:0-12020 GCA_036024015.1 Craterocephalus amniculus | reverse complement strand
GCTCCTGTCCAGAGCGGATCATCACCATAACGGGTCCAACGGACTGCGTCTTCAGAGCCTTCACAATGATCACCTTCAAACTGGAGGAGGTAAGAACACTCAGCCCACTTCAGCCCATTCAGCCCAGTTCATGGTATCATCCAGCTAGAATCACTGAGAGAGCACAGACCTCTGCCTCACCTGAGCAAAAACCCCAAAAGGCTCACCAGCCCTCCCAGTACGCTGGATATTCTGAACCTCCTGGGTCACCTGATCCAGAATGTCATGATCCGGGTCAAACGTTGGATTGTGACATCTGCAATGATGCGATTGTAAATTTTTTTGTTGACAGTGGTTCTGAGAATTATCCGACGAGGTCAAAACTGGAATGGGGGAAAAAATCCCAGTCTCCCTAGAGTAAAGAATCCTTAAAAAAAATCTTGAATCCATGCAAAATCTGCTTTTTTTTACTCATTTTCCACCTCGAGTAACTGATAGAAACATGACTACACTGACAAAAATATTTAATTTTATTCTATGTTAGCTGCTAAGTGAATGCTTTAAGCTAGTATTTTACATTTTCAAAACACAATCCCACAGTTGATCCCACATATTAATCATTGAGCGATTTATTTAATTAAACTTTGTCTCCTGAATTTCTGATACTGTATGATAAAAAGTTTCAAAGGGGAAATTTACTGGCCTCTGTAAACACCTCGTTTATCATTTTTCTTTTAATGCTACACTGATGGGATGTTTTCTGCGTCACTCTCAGACAGGATGCTCATCACATAGATGAACTAATCGGTCCTAAACCAGTATTTTACGAGTCAAATCACAGATCCTGTTCTAAAAAGAAGAGCGGGATTCATCTCTCTGTGTCCTCAGGATTATATTTTGCATGAGTTCAGGTCATGTGACGCAGCACCATGTTTGTTTGCTTCCTGGTCAGACAGAACTCTGAAACATCAGAGTAAAGAGCTCTGAGAGGCTGGCGGAGGCAGCTGATGATGAGCTGGTTGCTGACAGACTGGTGCTGTGAAAGGAAAAGCCTCTATCCTGCATCAGCAACTGGCTTAACTGCGAGTTAATGCACTGAGGCTGATGAGACTGAGGAGTCAGCTGATGTTCACATTTTTGTGGTCAAACCAACCAACCAGAGATTTAGAGTGTCTGTTGTTAGATTGAAATGGAGCAGAGTAAGATGACATGCAGAGTTCTGTCTATCAGCTGCTGCAGTTTGACAGAAAAGGGCAGAAAATAACCAAGGAAGCACATAAAACTGTAAGATTTGACTCCACTTGTTAAATGAAGCAGAAACACAACAATGCTCAGCAGGAAATGTGTTACATGGAAATAAGACAGCTGTCATCAATCCATTCCTTTGAATGGAAAGAATAATTTAAAATGTGATAAAAATGACTGAATTGTCTGACTGAAAGGTGTGGATCTTCAAATTTGTAAAACAGCTTTAATTTATCAAATGTAATCCCAATAAGTGGCAATGTTGTAAAATGTTTCCATGAATTTCTCACATCTTAGCTGGATTAGTGCGGTGCCATTTCTGCTGGGGCTCCAAATCACTCCCAAATATTGCTCTGAGGTGAAAAACCAAAATCCATCTTCTCACACAAAAGGCCTTCAGTGGTCCAAGAGCAGCCAGCACCAGAATCAGAACCAGGCTTGATTTTTGGCTAAGAAATCCGGAAATAATTTTCCAAATTTTAATGATAAACTTTTAGAAATTGATGTCATTTTTAATTTAGAAATGTTTGTATAAATTAAAAGTTATGATACACTCTTTTGTGCTAGTTTTTAACTAATATAAATTCAGCTTTATTAGTACAGCACGGATTCATGACATCATTTCAAGACTTCTTCAGAGATACATTCAAATCCTATCATAATCTATTTTAAACAAATTCCTTATCCACATTAGTACAATTTATAATGATAAGTTTGGTAATTATTTTTATAAATTGCTTTATATGATTCATATAAACCAATTCAGAAAAATAATTACTTTGCAAAGGAAACCAGCAGATTGCATCCAATCTTTTCCGTCCTCCATCCTGAACTACAAAAGCAGAGAGAAGAGGAGAAAACTCCCTTTTACCTGGAACGAAAACCTCGACTAGGAACAGGAAGTAACCACCATACCTGGACCAGTTTGGGGTGAAGATGGGTCAACAAGCAGCATATCTCTAAGCCCGTAATGCTGAGGAGGATGGAGAGAAACACAAGTCACTGACAATGATAGTGTTATTTTTACATGGAGAGTAAAGAGAGCATAGAGGAGCCCAGTGCATCATGGGACATGTTAGCCCGTTAGCCTCAGCCAATAGCAGTGGAATAAAGGGATGGATAAGAGTCACATAGCTAGACCTAACTGTAAGATTTAGCAAACAGGGAAGTTTGAGGCCTGATGTTGACCGTATAGTGAAGATAAACTGGGAGTTGGTTCCACAGAGAGGTCTGATCACTGAAGGTTCTTCCTCACATTCTACTTTTAGACCCTCTGGAACCACAACTGACCCGTAGTCTGACTCTGAGATCTTTTAGATCCAGTGAAGCTTGCCATTATAGACAAAAACATTTCATGAATTTCCCGTGCTCCACTTGTGATCCCATCAGTTTCCCATGGATTTTTCTTTTAGGGACCTAAAGGGAATTAAGAAAAAAACTTGATGCATTTCCACCAATATTACCTGGGTAAATAACTTGCAAGACTTTGCCTGGGAAAAAAACATCTTCTAGGACTTGACAGATTCCCTGGAATTCTTGAGGTGCTCTGAAAGGCTCTGATTGGCTGAACATATCACACTTCTGCTCACTGCATGTTTAAGCTTGTGTTTGGCTACATATGATTATTTTACGTCTACAAGCTTAACTCTTTAACTCACTTGGAAAATAGTAACAAAAGAGGAGCCATGAGAAGTGGATGGATGATGAGGTCCGTATTCAGAGCAACTTGAAACAACCAAGACTCTGGAAGAAAAGCTAACAAGCTGGCAAAGCTGGATGTAGGACACAGAAACAAATCCAGGAAACTAATGTTAAAGAAGCTGAGGTGGGTCTTTCCAGCGTACAAACTCATCAGCCTGATTAGATTACATTTTCTGGAACTTTGCTGCAGTGTTAATGCAGATTACCAGTCCGTTGTCATGGTCAGAGATTCCCCTCTTGTATTTCATGTGGAATATTACATAGGCTTCACATTTTATTACCTTGAAAATGTTCAAAATGTGCAAAATATGTTTACATGGTCTTCTTTCGTGTTATTTTAAGAGAAAAGACGTGTGTCCAATGTTCACATGTGAAGTTCATGTGTTTTTTCTGTAAAGCAAAGAGCTTTATATCTGAGGAGGATTTTAACTTCTGTTCTAAATTTAACTGGGTGCCTATAAAAAAGCAGATAAAACTGGATTTGTGGAGTAGAATGATGATCAAGAATTGCAGTTGTCCAATCTGGAAGTAACACATAGATGGACTAGTTTTCCCTCTGAGACATCCCAGATCAGACTGGAGAGCTTGTCCAGCAAAGTCTCCTCCTTCATGATCCTTCATGTCTGGTTGTATTCATCTTTTTAGGGTTGGCTTTGCTGTAAGAGGCTCTGTGTTGTACTTGTCTTTAAAAAAGTGCTACAGTACATAAATAAATTCACTGGGTTGATTTCTGCTTACAGCTGATTTCAGCTGGATGTCTGTGGAGGCTGAGTTGAGCGAGCCAGCAGCTGATGCAGGGGGTTGATGTCTGACAAGTGAACTCCCTAAGATGAATGAGTGGTTGCTTATAGGTTCCCAGATAGACAGCAACCCTGAATGCTGCTGAATCTGGAGTCAGAATGAGTTTAAACACCAAAATTTCTGCCTCATTTGTTTCTAGTTTAAAGCTGAAACATATGCGATGCTAATTTTCTAAATGAGAGCAGGAGCTCCATGTGTGCCAAATGATGCCGACGTGTTTCTGGCTGTGGAACATGTGAGCATCTTGTCACTTTACAAACATGTTGCATGCTGAGGAATTAAATCCCAGCAGCTGCTTTTTGAATCTCGGTGATCCTGATGGATAGAAAACGAGATGCAAATGAAATGAGATGAGAGGAGGAGCGGATGGAGGCAGAGTGGACTGATTTAGAGAGCAGTGAAGAGGAGGTAAGAAGGATTTAAAAACTATGAAATGAGAGGGAGCAGGAAGGATGGTGGAGAGGGATTTAAAGAAACGAATATGAAAGAGATGGATGGAGATGAGGAAGGAGCAGGTTCTATGAAAAGTTAATGAGACTGAAATGAAGAGATTATAAAACAGAGGAACGGGAGTGTGGTCAGGGGATCAAATGAGGACTGGATTCAAAGAAAGTGTGCATCTGCCGCCGTTTAACCTGCTCAGGTTCAGGTTTGGGGTCTGAAACTGTCCTGAAAGGAACCTCACTCATGTTTACCCACACTTACCCACCAGGTCAGGACTTACAGCTGTCTCCTGTTAGAAAGGCTGGACAGTAGTTTGTTATGATGAACCTGAAACTGTTCTCTATCTTGTAGTCCTGACTCATCATTTAATTTCACATCTCCATTAGCTCTTAAAAACTGCTAGTCTACCCAGAGTCTATCCAGCATGCTGCCATACAATGTAGTCACATTAGTTTGCAGTGATCACATGCATAACTGGTATTAAGTAAAAAAAACGAAATACAACAATAAAAATATACAAAAACAACCCAGCAATAAAAAAAAACAAACACAGCAACTTTATTAACATTATTTCCATAATAACTCTATAGGTTATGTCGACAATTGTTTAGTTAAATACAGTATAAATCATAGGATTATATTGATAATATCATGATTGAATGTTCGAAGAGCTGTTCTGTGATCAAATGCTATTTCAAAAGAACTTCAAATTGATATGTTCTGTTTTCATTAATAATGTATCCAGGCAGTGCGTTCCATCTAACCATGGCTCCTTTACATTCTTTGCATTATTTGTTTTTACTTTGGGTAGTATGAACCTTCCCTCCGTACAATGTCTGGTCTCATGGTTATGCTCATCAGAACTGAGACATAGTGTTTGATATAGAACTCTCAGTGATTTAGTAGTAATAATATTCCTTGTTAAATTGAGCAATGATGCAGTGAATCTCTATTTTACTTTTAACCAGGATAAACAGCTGTGCATCCAATTTACATTAATTATGTACAAGCATCGTATTAGACATCTTACTGCTTTGTTTTTAACCATTTGCAGCTCCTTTTGTATGTGACTGTTCAGCACATGACCAGACCTCTGAACAGTAATCTAGCTTTGAAAGTAGCATAAGTGTTTTAATGACATTTTCAACCCCACTACAAGGCAGCACGTTAGAGCATCTTCTAACAACTGAAAGACCTCTGCCGACCTAGCCGACTACTCTGGCAATATGTGTTGTTAACCATGACAATTTGTTATCAACTATTATGCCAAGAAGTTTTGTCTCATTTTCCTTTTCAATCAATTTATCTTGTACATGCAATTTTAGTTTAGGCTCATCCAACAGCATACTATTAGTTCCAAAAACATTTCTCTTTGTCTTGACAACATTTAGAACTAATTCATTATTTGTTATCCATAAATGAGTTCAGATCCTCAGTCAGGACTTTTTCAAGTTCCACTATTGAGGTGTGTTGAATTAATTGTAGAATAATTGGTATTCATAGACACCTTTGCATTTTAGTGACTAAAGTCATTTGTAAATATAGAATTCAAAAGTGTACCCAGGCAACTTCCTTGTGGAACTCCACAAAAAACAGGTTTTTCCTCTGAAAAACTTCGATTTAAAAAAAGGTGGTTTGTCTTCTATTTTTTGACAGCTCTGTACCCAAAGTACTGCATTTGGACTGAAGCCATAGCATTGTATTTTTTGTAATAAAAGAGCAAGCAAGATACAATCAAATGATATATTTGATTTAATATGTATTCATCACCTCCAGCTTAATAACACAAATACCAAAAAGGACTTACTTTTATTGTTTTTGTTTACATTTTTTAATTACTTTATCAGATCCACCTTGCTAGGTCCAGGTTGGACCCCCTTTTTCCTTCAGAACTTCCTTCATTCTTGGTGTCATGGATCCAACAAGATGATGGAAACATCAATATGGAGGTTTTGCTCCATATTGACATAATAGCATGACACAGTTGCTATACATTCATGATGAAAATCCGTTCCATCTGAGGTGTTCTGTTGGATTGAGCTCTGGTGACTGTGATGTTTCCTTTAATGAGCCTGAAGGATAAAGTTGACACCAAGACACAAAACAAAGTCATTAATTAATGACATATTTGTCTTAAACACATTTAGGCTTTACCACTTTTACTCAGTTAGAGTCAGTTACCACTAACCATGGTTAAGGATAAAATACATCGTTTTTACAGGGCCACGGACAAATAGATACCAACTGATAGCATGTCAACATGTTATGATAGTGTTTTATCACTTTCCAGATGTTATATAGTGCATTGTCCTGCTGGAAGTAGCATCAGAAGATGCTCCACTGTGCTCATACAGGGATGGACATGGTCAGCAGCAATACACAGGCTCTACTGGTTAAACCAAGTCATGTTGACATGAAGGGGCCTAAAGTGGGCCAAGAACATATCTCCCACACTGTTGCCCCACCAGCAGCCTGAACTGTTGAGACAAGTCAGGAGTCCAGGCTTTCATGTGTGTCCACCAAACTCTGACCCTACTATCTGAATGTGGAGCTGCAATGGAGACTCATCAGAACAGGCAGTGTTTTTCCATCACCTGTTGAGTCATTGTGAATCATGACCTCAGTTTCCTGTTTGATGTGTGAGGAAATGAAGGCCTACAGTTTGGTCTCCATTATTAAAATGGACTGAACGGCTGAACAACTTGGAGCTTAAAGATTAAAGCAATACTACATAACTTCCTGACCTTAAGATCTTATGCTTATGTCACAGTACACTGACATTCATTCTGTACATTCCTGAATCTGTTGTTGTCCTGCAGTATCCCAACGCTGAGAAACCACACTTTACAACTTTTTCTTCCCCAGCTCAACATCAATACATTGGCTTAAATGTGCACCATGGCCAATTAATGAAAGTAACCCAAAATAACATTATTAGAGGAAGAGAGGAAAAGAAACAGAAAGAGACCGTGGAAAATAAAAGACAAGAGGCAACAAGATTGACTTTTACTGGAGAGATCTCAGATAAGAGACTGGATCGGAGATGAATACTGCCTTTAATGGAAGAAACAAAGTGTTGAAATCTGACACAAGTTCTGTAGTGCTACTTTAAAGTGGATGGAGTCAAAGCACAGAGATTTAAAACCATTGTGTACAGTTAAAGAAATGGATTGCTTTTTAATATACTCAGAATTTTCTTTAAGAGCTTTTATCACAGTAAAAAGAGGCTACAGATAAAAACATGAGTTTTTTTTTTTAAATGGGTGTTTTCTTTACACCATTCCCTGCTGGTTTTGGACCAGACCAGTATGACTGGTTTTTCTGCAGAACTGATGGAATGTTGTTTTTTTGTCCAGACAGTCAGACATTAATTATTGATTCATGTGCAAACATGTTGAAAGTCCTGTTAGGAATCCTAGCACTAGTGCTATCTTGGTTAGAATAGACGTTTCCATGGAAACGAAGGTGAGATCTGCATGTTGTGACGTTAAATTGTGGAGGTACTGGTGCACGTTCTGAAATAGCAAAGTAAAATTAGAGCCCTCACGTAAACATGGACTGGAATCATTTGGTTCCCTGAATCATATCACCTCCTGTTTGTGAATACTGAACCATGTGAAAAGGAGATGGACCTCGAATATTTCAGCTTTTTGAACTGATCACAGTTAAGTGGATCAATATGCACATCAAGTCTTCCTCCACCTAGCAATGTGTCTTCTTTGTCCATCTCAGCGAGGTCCACCCAGTGAAAGGTTAGCTCCGATTGAGAATGCAGATCACAGATTCTGTTGCCCCGGTCAAACGTCGGCATCTCTGATCTCTGTCAGCGACTCCCTCTCTGACCTTCACTCTCTGTATTTCACAGACGTCTCTTCTCCTGTTTTTCTCTTTTTTCCATCATGGTTCATGGAGTTCCACAAAACTGCATCCTTCAGGTTTCACAGAATCACAAGGTACCTTCAGAAAATGGTTCAGTTTCATATCACGATGAACAATCTGACATTTGAGAATGAGTTTCTGAGGCTTTAGACGGGGACCCAGGCAGATTTCAGTGAATTATTTTATTGAAACTGGAAAGTCTACTTTTTAAAAACAAAGATTTACAATTCCATCTCTTTTATTTCAGAATGCATTAACAGCAGGCGCTAATGTTGCCACTCGAGATTTGTGTTTCATTGCTCAGCTGCAGATTCTCTGGTATCTGTTTTATTACAACCCCAATCCCAGAAATATTGGCACAATGGGTAAAATGTAAATAAAAACCTAAATAAATCATTCCCAAATATCATGAACTCATATTTTATGTCCAAAAGAACAAAGCCAACATATCGGGTGTTATAACTAAAACGTTTTACGATTTCATGGAAAACAAGCTCATTTTGAATTTGATATCAGCAACACATCTCCAACAAGTTAGAGCCGTGCTGTTTATCATTTTGTGGCATCTTCTACTACAAACAGTCTGTAAACATCTGGGAAGTGATGAGGCCAGTTACTGGAGTTTTAGGAGGGGAATCATCAGTTTTATCATCAGCACCATCAGAGATGCAGGCTGGTAAAGTGTCCACTGAGAACCAGCTGGATGCTCCCTCTCCTCTTATGCTGTAGGACATGGAGTCAATGTTTTCCAAACGCACATTGTCATCTGTGTGATGACAGAACAGTCTTCCACTTTGCTTCAGACTAGTTTTATGAGCTTTGGTCCAGAGAAGACAGCAGTTTTTTCTGGACCATGTTTGCATCTGGCCTATTCTTTGCATGACAGAGCTTTAAGTTTCATTTGTAGATTTCAGGCTAAACTGTGTTCACAGACAGTTATTTCTGAAAGTGTTCCTGAGTCCAAGCATTGATTTAAATTGGAGAATCACGTCTGGTTTTACTGTAATGCAGAGCCTCCTCAGGGCTCTAAGATCACCAGCATCCAGTTTAACCTTTAGCTTTGTCCCCTGCATACAGAGATTCCACCTGATTCTCTCCATCTAGGATAATATTATACACTGTGGATGGTGGAATCTTCAATATCTTCATAGTTTCACGTTGAGGAAAGTTTTTATGAAATTGTTTCACAATTTTTAGACTTTGTCCCAGATTGATGAACTTCTGTTCATCTTTATATCTGAGAGGCTCGGCCTCTTTGAAATGCTCCTCTTTGTTGTTTTATTTATAACAATCCAGCCTTCTGTTGCTCCTGTTCCAACATTTAGGGGTTTGTTGCTCCCATCATATTCAAAATGAGCAAATATTTTCCAGGAAATTGTAAAACGTCTCAGTCTCATTACATAGGTTGTTCATGTTATATTAGTGTCCCAACTTGTTGGAGCTGGGGTTGTAAATAAAACATTTTTCACGAGAACATCCTTTTCAAAATCTTTTTAACAAATTGTTCCTCTAAGAATGGCAAATACAGTCTCTGGTCTACACCTCTGTCTTATCTCCACCTCTCAATTATTCCACCTCAACAGCTACTGCTCCTCTTCTCCATTAGTCAGAAAGGCTTCTGTCACTCTCCCACTTTTTAATTGCATCCCGTCTTTTCCTCTGCAGCAGCTCTTCTTAAACTGTCCCTCCCTCTCCTTTTTCATTACAAACCATCTTCCCCTCCAGCAGCATTTCTTCCTTCCTCTGTCCAATCTCTCTCTCCACTCTTCCTGTAAGACTCTCCTCCCTCTTTCTTTAATTAACTCAGGTAATAAATAATGGCCTAAATCACCGGCTCTTAATACGATTGGTTCAATCAATTAGGCCGAGCTGGACTCGGCGCCAAGTCGCATCTGAAATGTAAATAGCTGCCTCGTCTGGGCTGGCCATCAGATGAACGTGGTCTGAATGAAAAAAGCCCCCCACTGCAGATATTTATATCATCAACAGTGTTTGCTGGAAGAAAATTGAGAGGCAGCAGATTCTGATCCCGATAGAGTCGATTATTTTGGACACACATTCGATCGGAAATATTTCTTGTTTGTCTCAACTGGACTTGTGTTGTTTGTTTGCTGAGGCTCTGTGTGAAGTGATGTGAGCAACTTTGGGTGATGACAATGGTTTGGGGGGTTTTTATGAACACTGTTGGCAGCCCAGCCTCTGCACACTAAAATAAACTGCACAGGAATAAAAAGTCAGCGTATTTCTTCGTCTCTGTTTATTCTCTTTTCCTTCCATCCATCTGTCTATACTGTGTTTTAAAGTAAATTCACATTTGTAAGTTTCACCGTGCATTTTCTTTAAACCCTCCTCTTCCTGTAATGGCCTTCCTCATGCAGCTTTGCTTTGATTACCGGCGTTTCTGATCAGCTAATTGTCTTTGCACAACCTTCCGACACCAGCCTTTGTATTTTCTTCCAATTAGATTGTTGATTTCTCATCTTTTACTTAATGATCACAGGCAGCCCAACCTCTACCATTGCTGTAATGACCTGCTAGATATATAAGTGTCAGAAATCAAAAGAAGCAGAAGGAATATTAAACATTACTAATTACTGATTCCTTCTTCTTTTAAACTATCCACTTTATCAGGTGAAATACTTGTTAACATAAATATCTAATCTGCTGATCTACTTGCTGAAGTTCAAACTTAGCATCTGAATGAGGAAGAAGGAGTATTTAAGTAACTGAAAGTAGCAGGGTTTCTGAGTGTTTCAGAAACTGCTGATCTACTGCACCACCATCTGTAGGTTTTACAGAGGATGGTCTGAAGAAGAGAACCTTGGTTATATTTTCCAAACCTAACCAAGTAAAGTTGTATTCAAATAAACAAACCAAATGGAATAAATAAATCCAGAAAATCTGTCCAATACAATAAAGCAACCAGACACCATCATTCTGCTTGCTATGATGCTGGACAGGACATGTTAAAAAAAAAAAGTATGTGATGGAACGGGAGATTCTCATCATGGATGTGCAGAAACTGTGTGATGCATCATGTCTATATAGAGCAAAAACTGGAGCTGCTGTGGGCATAAAGATCCACTCCATAAAACAGTCCATCAGATGCCTGTGGGGGGACTGAGAATGAACTTCAGTGATCTGGTTGTGCTGTCTTTTTTTTTTTCCTTTCCTACTTCTCCCCAAAGCAGGATGAAAAAGCCTCTTAGAGCCATTGTCATTCAGTTTTCTGATCCATGTCAAAATTTTTGGAGTCTGAGAATGTAAATTCTAAGTTAAATTTGTGTAGATTACTGGGAAAAAGTTGGAAAAAATAGCTTTTTCTATCCATCTTCCTCCACCTATCTGGGTCAGGTTGCAGGAGCAGCGGCTTTAGAAAAAAAAAAGTCCAGGTTTCCTTTTGCAGGACACTTTTTTGCCAGCTCATCCTGAGGAATCCCACAGTGTTCCAAGAAGCCTAGCAGGTACCGAGTTAATCCCATCTTCATCACAAGAGGTTTTCTGAACCGTTCTTTAACTCCCTCCGTCATAAAGTCCCAACCAACCAAACTCCTGGATCATCGATATGAGTCTGCAGCTGGTACAGAAGACCTCTGACTGCTTCCAGACTATTGATCCTGTCCTCACATTTGTCCACCGGCTCCCAGTTAAATAGAGGATTGATTTTAAGTCTCTTTTGAATGTTCTTAAAGGAGAAGTCCACTTTTTTGCAAGTGGGGCCTTAATTGTGGTGTAAACTGAAGTGTACTGGACACCTACGGTACTTTTTGGAGATTTAGATCCTTCCCTGAGATATTTGTTTCAAACGGCAAACACCAAAACGCCATACATGGAACAGTATTGGGCGTGCGCTTGCGATACTAAATCAGTTAAAAATAAGCTATTTGTTAAAATGTCTGTGTAAATACCGTAGTATTCATTCCGTCCCAGTGCCTTTTTGAATTTTTACGCTCCTGGGCTGAGATTAAAAC
>JAVQJG010256087.1:0-35175 GCA_036024015.1 Craterocephalus amniculus | reverse complement strand
AAACAAGTTAAAAACATGCAATAAAACAGATAAAAACCACACTAAAACCATGCTAAAACCAAGCTAGTGGGACACAGTCCAGTTTCTGGCAGCACCTGCTTTTTCACCTTGTGACACATGTATTTGTAGTTCCTAATCATAACCATTAACAGTGGGAGCAAAGAATGAGATAAAAGTAACGGAGGAAATACAAAAGCAAATGGAATGAGAATAAAACCTGGAAAGTACAGGCTTCAAAAACCGACTGGCTGGAGTTTTAAACCTTAAAACTGCAGCCGGTTTCTAAGGTTTAACCAGTGGATACCATCTTACGGAATGCAGGATGGTGGCAACCATTTACTGTTGTGACCCTGAAAACCCAACATTCAATACATTCAATACAAACTAACACTATACCATTCCCTAACCATCGACAAACCCCATCAAATGAACAACATTAGAGTTAAATAAATTCTTCCCCAATCTCCTCAGGCCGCTTGGTTAGTGCCAATCAAACCAATTATGCACACTGGGGCCTTGTTAGCAACACTCATGGGCACGCCTCCATGACTGTCCTGATCTCCAACATTACCTGAGGGAGGGAGAGACAGACCGAGAGAGAGAGAGAGAGAGAGAGAGAGGTAAGAAACATTTACTGAAAAGAAACTAAGTCAATGCATTAACCAACCAAACAGGATCTGCTTTGGTGGATCGATTCATCAAGAAAAACAATAGATTGCAGAAAGGCGTACATAAAGATGAACCTGCTTAGTAACGGCGTATCTGCAGCTCCCTCACATGGCCCTTCAGCTATTTCTGACCTTTCCGTTTCCATGTTATCCATGTAGTCTCAACCCTTTAAAGCACAGTCAACATGCAGATATTGTCTTAGGTTCATGAGGCTGAAAAAATGCATGGATAGATTATGTTATAAAAGGAAAAACAAACCTTTTGTATCCATATAGCCTATAATTTTTTCTTGTCGTGGCTTTCAAGAGAAAAAATGCTGGCATTAAAACCATCACAAAACCTCACAAAACCAACTTCAGTACTACCAAGTCACTTTTTGCCACCATTGTGGATCAAATCATCTTGGCTTTATTCCAAACATTTTTTTTAAACATTTAATTTTCTTGTTTGTTGTTGATTGAATAAACATCATTTTGCAGCTGAATTATAATGATTGGAAATAAATGCCCGGAAACCCCCCGTAGTTCCCCTAAAGGGTAATCCATCTATTGTTATTGGTCCTGAGTAACCATTGATGTAAGCAATGTAAGCAATAGCTCTTGGGGGTGCAGCTAATTTAGCAGTCCTAGGGGTAAGCCTACCATTTAACACATCACGTACATCGCTCTGTGAACATCGCTTGCCGGTCTAACCTTGCCTCGCTGATGACCACCGTTAAACACAACACAACGTTTTGCCACACATATAATCATGTTAAAACCATCAGACTGCCATTTATTGGATGAGTTTGGGAGAAATTTACTGAGCAGGTTCCATGAACTGCTGACTTCGTCATATGACATTAAACTGGGATCAGACCCAGTGCAAAGAATGCAGTCTGTTTATTAGAAAAGTACAACTGTTGCTGTGTTGAGAATATAAGGAATATTTATTCAACAAGGGAAAAAAAATTATATATATATTTTTAGTTTTTGCTATTTTTTCATTCATTTTTAAAAGCTGCATGAATTTATCCTCTGCCGGAGCTTCCTGGAGGGCCTGATTAATGTTGGATGGAGTCATGTCTAACTTGTTTGTGTCAACTGGTCGGAAGAAGTTAAAATTGCATGATTCTGCTGTGATGTTTAAGGAGGGCGTCTGATTCAGCATCTTAATCATGCTTCCTGCGGCATGTCCCCCCCGCTGCCCCCCCAAACAGCGAGGTAACCGTCAGCTTCTTACGTGCCATCTGTTGACAGTAACAAAAACAGAAGTGGGCAAACACGAGACACCTACACGCAAGCAACACACACATTCTGGTGGACATACACAAAGGCAGACACAGAGACTTTTGTTTGAAAAAAATCAAACCCTCCTTGGTTTTTCTCTAAATGATTTATCAGCTCTGATTTGGGACAAATGATTCCCTGTAATGAAAAACAGAGAAGATGATTTTTTTTATTCATTTCAGGACAAAGTGGGCCGTGGCCTTTTTCTTCATGGTAGACAGCTTGTATAAACATCACCAATGAGTTTGGAGTTTTCCCATTACCCCCCCTCACACCTTTTCATCACCCCTCCCCCCTGGAATCGGTACCCAGCGATGGACAGACCATCTAATGAAGGTCTGACAATTCATCGTGCAGCGCCAGTGAGAACCTCGCCGAGAATCTTTCTGTAACTATCCTCTCCTTAATCAATTTACAGGTCGTGAGCTGCGGGCTCAGCGAGATGATTATTGTTATGGCGAGGCGGGCCCGCTCAGCGCTCGCTTGTCTAACCTCGCTAACACCCCCGGAGCAGGCAGCCAGATTGAACGATAAAGTCGTCTCTGCAAACCCGTCCTGATTTAGAGCTCCTCGTAAAATTGATACTTATTTTTCTCTTCTGAGGTGCTCACTGAAGTGCGATATCATAAACTTGACCTCTTCTCCTTTTCTTTCTCCTTTTTTCTTTTTCTTATCTGAAGATTTAAGGCTGCGGGTCACTGGGGTCACTGAGCAGGGCTCTCTCAATGTCAGTGATCATCAAGCAGCTGCCTCTGAAGTCTGGGATTCTGTTCAGCTGGGGGGAAGAAAAATTACTTGTGATCCAGCTGTGAGTCACTGTCAGAGCTGAAAAGACAAGAAAAAAAAGGTGGTGGTACGTTCTTCGAGCGCTTTGAACAATTTTTATTTTTCTGAGACTTAAATGGATATTAAGGGGCCATGTGACCCCACCCTCCAATGTTCTTTTAGTCCATTTGCTGCTCACAGAAGGCTTTTTGCTGTTATTATGTGTGTGAGCTTCAGTAGCGCTTGCTTACTGAAAATGATTGAACAGAAAGAGATTCCAGCGTGAAAACTGAATGAAAATCTACAAAAGGAAAAACATCTTTCTAAATGTAAAATACAACTGTCTTGCTTTACATGAAAATAAGCAATGCAACACATGAATCTTCCAGGTTATTCCCTGCACTGGAGTCTGCACTCCCATCGGGCCATTGTGTTTCTGTGTTGAGTTGAGGACACATGCATGTGTAATGCAGTGGAAAGGACATGAACTATATACTTGATATAACTCAAGGAGGATAAGAAAGAGCTGATTCTGTTTTTTTTTACAAACTGGCAGTGTTTTTACTCTTTGAGGGGACTGAAAATGTCTTCAATAAAACAAATACAAGGCCAACCTTTTTCTTTTTTAAAGTTGGGAAGCTGATTTAACTGTAAATAAAGTGGAAATGGATCCATGTTTTGAAAATGATGCAAGGTTCACGATTTAATGTCTGCCATAATACACCATAACCACCCAGGTCCTACGCTTGTTCTCTTATTCCTCAGCCATGTTGTTCTAATATATTTCATCTTGTTTAACTAGTGGATAAAGCTTCATGAGAAAGGAATCTATCTGGATGGCAGCATGGGTTGCTCTTAACCTTACATATCAACGTCATGAATTATGAACTTTGTGCTGATAACTTACTGGATGATCACACATTTTAATTTGTTCAACTACATGACAGTTTTAATTAAGGACCTGACCATCCCTCATTCAGAATGACCTTTCAGTCTGAACCGAGACTCCTCCTAATTTGACCTTTTTGTGTACAAGATGCTGAAAACATGTGACTTGTCTCAATGTACTGTACCCTATTACACTGTTACAGCTGTGGAAGACACCAAGCCCCTCGGATGACCAGGAAACACAGAAAATAGATGGATAAAATATTTATTTTTCCTCAAGAAATCGTAACACACATCCTTTTCAATACTTGAATTTGCTCATTGACTGTCTGTTTCTCAGAATGGTGAACCCCTTCAAAGATCACTCAGGCATTTCAGTGATCACCTAAAATTATCGTCCCAATTCATCTGTTCTTTTACATGTAGATTTCATAAAGACATCAGGCTTTAGTTTTACTCTGCAGTTCACTCTTTTAAAAAATAGATCATGTATGGAAGGACGATTTTTCCCCTTTTCTTGCTGAGGCGTTGCTGCTGAAGTTTGTAAAATGTTAGACCTGTTACTTCTGTTTTTGATAAATAAATCTCACACACCTGACTGAAATAAATAGGTAATCAAGTCCAACGTGTATACTGAACTCACATCTTTTGCAACATCTTATCTTTTTTTAAAACATGGTGATACATAACAAATTGGTTACAGTGTAGTCCGGCCACTCCATTGCTGCAACTCCTCCTTCGACTCCCCTTGTTGGCATTCATTTCACTATTTAATTGCTAAACTTCTTCCAATTTTCAGCCTGACTTGTGTGGTTGCTGGAACTTCTATCTCTGCGAGACCAATTTGAGTAACAGAACTTGAGAAAAGACATTTGTGGTAAAAATTGTCAAGTAGTTTATTTTCACAAGTATTTAGTCAGTTGTTGGTTGGATGCCAGCAATTGTGCAACACACACACACACAAACACACACACACATATGTACTGAAGTTTTGACATCTAATTTCCTTGTTGACCTCTCTTTACTGGCTTTGATTCACTGCTGATTTCAGCAAGCTTTGTTCGGATGGGTGATTCGGTTTCCCTTGCGTTGCTCTGGCTGTCATTCCACCTCCCAGATCTCATCTGTTTGTTCGGGGCTGGATATTTTCAAAGCAGTGTGCTTTGTGCTCCTGTATGATATCATTTGGGCTTAGAGAGGAGCTTTGTGTCCTGACAGGTAGGAGGAGCTGTGTTCTGCTAAGGCACCGGGCATGAGCTGACTGACTGATGGGAGAAACTTCAAACTGTTTTTTATTTATTTTATTTTTTTCCATCAGTTCAGTTTGGGCATGTTTTCTGACTTTCTGTTGAAGATAAATCAGGTCATAACCACAATGACTTTTTGTTGCAATTTTTTTTTACTTTTACTTTTACTTTTAGATTTAGATTTTACTGAATACATTAATGGCTGGTTCTTTGGACGTAATCAGGTTGGATTAAATCAGTCATGCTTTTTTATTTACATAATAAGCAACAAATTCTTTATAATGATGTTTGAAAGGAATCTTGACAAAAGTTACAAAAATAAAGCGGTTTGCAAAAGTATGTATTTTGTCTATTCTAATGGCATTCATTACTGAAATGTATATTCCCGGAGTCATCAGTGTCTAGAAGTCCCCTGAGGCTAAAAAACTGCACTTTACAACATTTACTTCCATGTCACAGGGTCATGTAACAGCTGACTATTGCTTGCTGACTTTTGCTGAAAAACTGGATACCAACACATTGCCTGTTTTGTATGCGGGTCATAGCTGAAAAGAAAGAGAAGGCGACAGACAAGAGATAAGACACAAACCAACATTTGATTTTAGGGAGTACAGGTAGCAAGTAAGACAGATGGTGCATTAAGCTTGTTACCAACTCTGTGAGACCAGAAAACGTTTTTTTGTTCTTCTACAGCCTTTAGCCATCGTTAGTATGCTAAAATTCAGAGTTTTGTAGTGCTCTTTTTTTCAGCACAGAACATTGTTCTGGGAATTTGTTTGTTTTTTTAAGTTGTTTCATGCAATGAACTGTTCAGATCTGCAGTGAATTTTATGTCCCACTCACAGCTCAGAGTACAAATATTCAGACTGTGCCTCAGAAGAGGAAAGTTAAGATTCTTATGCTCTGACTTTACATTTTGCCTTTAATAGAAAGTTATCATTAGCTTAGATCACACTTTAAAGGGTCTTTGACTCATATTTAATGTACTGATAACGATATTTAATCTCTTTAAATTTTCTTTGTTTCTAACCTGGAAGCGAGCTTTTAGCCATTTTATGTTTAGCTTTTCATAAGGCAATAAATGGACTCGAACTTTTAGAGTTGTAATGACCTGGAGCTGTAGGCACGGGAGGGGTAGGGTGGAGTCAGGTAAGTGATGTGAATAGAGGAAAAGTGCTTGGTGGAATAGAGTCTGTTCTATTGTATATCTGTGGTGTTTTGACCAAAACATGTCACAAAAATTTCATTGAGATTTCAAGAAATTGTGTCAACTTGTCGGGGAAAAAAGGCATAATGTCTCCATTAGGTTAGAATCCGGCTAAACAAACATAATTAGAATAACTTAACCTGCAGCATCTAAAACACATAAGGTTAGTTTTATTCAGCCTGACAGATGACAAAATCCCTTAAGCTATGTTTCTTTGGTGTATGGAAATCTGCTGCCTTAGCTGTTGAAAATGTTTGTCATGTTTCTGCAACTAATATTTAATTTTTTTTTTCCCGTATGGAAATGGGATTTCAAATAGCAACTCATGCAGAGGACAGTGTGGTGCATAGGAATGAGATAAAAGGCAGAGAAACTATTGTGCTCTTCATTTGAATTCTGTCATTTTGTGATAGTCCATGTCATGAACATATAGGCTACAGACATTGTCCGCTGGTATTTAGCCGAGCATTCTGTACAGGGTAAGCTAGGAAGAAACTTTCTATCGTCTAACCACAGATATTTCCCAATGTCCTAACTGGTACTGTAACAACTGATAGGTTGGTGATGTGTGGGCGCATAGATGCAGTCTTTTCGAATGTGAAGGACAAAAAACTGTGTTTTCCAAGGGGGAAAACAAAAATCTTGCAACCTGAACATGATTCACAAAGGTTTTTAAAAACTCATGTAGCTTTGAATTGTTTACATTCTTCTGATATGTAATGTATCCAATGCTAGTAAATGTTGGTCTTTAACTTTCTATTTCATGGGCTTTACATGCATTTTACAGTTTCATATAACAACAACATTTGGGTTATGTTGCTCGCTCACTCCCACCTTCTCATGTGCAGAAGTGATGGTTGGAACTCATTTCATCATTGTTTTTTAAGGTGTTGAAAGGAACTTTGAGTCACATGTGACAAACTAGCATGAAATTGTCACTGACAGGAGAACAACCACAAGAGGACAAACACACAGCACCTTAAGAGTGCCAAGGGACTCCATCTTCTGCTAAACTTAAAGATTTTCTTAAGGAGCACCAACATATGATTTCCTCTTCATGAGTTCTTATCAAATTGAATTAAATTTAGTGAGTTAAAGTGTTGGAATTCTCAACACATACTCAGTCAAAACAAAGCATGAACCTAGTCTATAAAACACACTGTTACACATAATGCCAATGCTGAAAAAAGTAAACAAGTAGATTTATATTAGCAGAAAATGTTCCTACGTCGCTGGTTGTAATTCTTAAAGCTCAACAGCTCTTAATCTTGCATGAAGAGATGAAGCGATGACATTTTTTGTCAATCAACTTCGGAGCCATGTTTTGTAAAACACTTGCAGAGCGCTGATTGAGATCCCTGCACACCAAACAAATGAATGCTCTGGAAAACGGATTCACTTGATGTGTTGAGCGTGCCAAGTAATTACAAAAAACATTAAAAAATGTAATGAACCAAATTTGCTCCCGGCCAAGAGAGAGAGAGAGAGAGAGAGAGAGAGAGAGAGGGATAGTAGCTAACGTATGATGTACAGACATGTGGAAAGAAGAAGAAGAAGAAGAAGAAGAAGAAGAAGAAGAAGAAAAGTCAAAGCTGTTTTGTTGGGTTAAGGGATCTCCTTACATGTTGGGTATGAACTGATTAACTCTTCTGTTGGGTGGATGACCACAACTTCTCAGTCACCAAAATAAAACTAATACCTAATCGCCACATGAAAGCGTGTTAGACCTCAGCTGGGGTTGTGCTTAAATGTATGGGTGTACAAAGATGAAAGATTTTGAGATGTTAGTCTCACAGAAAGGAACATTAATAAAAGCTCCACAGACAATGAGGTAAATCGATTTTTAACTGTGGGACAGAACTGAAAAGTATTTCTGAATACTTTTATCTGAAAGAATGACTTGGGAAAAGATCACATAAAATGTTGATTGTGTATAGGAGTTGGAAGACTAGGTGCGAGCACAGATGCCGTTCCCTGTATCATCGCCACTAAACTCTAAACGTGATACCTGCAGATGGCGGAGGCCAGGTGCCTTGCAGCTGGAGACTTGTGTGTGAACAGCCAGAGAATACTATTGGTGGTGGGACAAAACAATGCTGCATCTTCTACCATTTTTTAAAAAAAAGAGAGAAATCCATACTAATAGCAATTTGTATTTATGGTGTATAAATAAAGTAAACCTCATTTCACTTTTCACTTATTTCATTTTCAATTTGATTTGAGTTTGGATCTATGTTGAGGAAATTTCAAACCTAATTTTCTGAAGCTAAAGTTACATCTTGATATGTTTATAATTTATTTTTGGAAGTGCTTAGAGTACAGGGCTCTGCTTAGCTGTGCAATTTTTATCTGGATGAAATTCATTAATTGAGTCCAAAGTCTGAGAGAAATATTCAGCTTAATACTATAATTCTTAAAGAAGGAAAGAAGGCCGGAAAACGGAAAACTGTTTTTTAATTTTTATTTAAATGCACCATACCATTCCTGTACAGAAAAGAAAATATTTCTTGTGTGGATAGATGGTGTAGTCTGGCAGCAGGGAAAAACTAAAGACACTAAACACTTGGTGGTGCAATTGCTGACGGGAAACATGAAATGCTTGGTCTGGTGACGTTCAGGAAAAAAAAACAAAACAAAAAAAATAAAAATGTGGAAAAATGGTCAGAAGATTACCAGTAAAGAGGAAGTGATCTTTGAAACAGGCTTCACAGAGTACAACTCACAAGAAGAAAGCATGTGTCAAGGATCCAGAAGGGGAGAGAAGATATTTTCTCCCCATCAGATGACACTTGCATCTTATTCAGTCATTTGTCATCCACGTTGGCAGTATGGCTGGCTAATGGACTGGGAAGACATGAGAGACACAAGCTCAGGGAATCCCTCCGTTATCTGTGGTAGACATTATCAGACCAACTTGCAGCGAGCTGGCTGACAACACAGCTGAAATCAGTGCCATCAGCTATGGCACTGCAGCCAGAGCTGATGGAGGAGCACAGCCAATGATTTGAGGGGAGGAAGGCACTGTTCAGATGCCATGATTCCCTCCGCCAAGACAGAGGTCATGCACTCTGCAGCCGTGCTCTGTCTGTCCGTTAGCAATATAAAATTATGGGCAGATTTTGATAACATTTTCAGAAAATGTTAAAAATGGAAAAAGTAATAAGTGATGCAGATTACATCCTGGGTCCAGGAATTTTTTTTGAAGAAGCTTTAATGGCAAAATGATCCCCAACTCAAAAATAAGGTCCACAATTACTGAAAAACACAAATACAAATGGCTTGGTGGATGCCTGCACTCTGTCTTTTAATTTTCCATGTGAGCTTTTGACAAAGGGTGATATATCCTTTGAAAGCACTGCTTAACCTACCATATTTTGAAAAAGAAATTACCGGACAGCTGTCGTATCTGACTGCATGGATCTTAGATATGCCAGACCGAGACTAAAAATAACAGGTATTAGAAATGGCACTGGGGGTGTATTCTTAAAGAGGCTGCAGAGCATTTGCGGAAAATCAGATTTTTCTACTTCTGACTGGGATAGGAAGCCACTAACAATAAAAATGTATCAAGATATACTGTAGCTCATGTATGTTTTAAGTGCGGTATGGAATGTGTCTTGAAAATAAGAACTTTAATAGCAAAGCAACAAGTTTTTGACTCAACACTATATGAACTTAAAGGAAGGTGAAAATGAAGATAAGGAGATAATATATTTCTAAGATAGGTGTTCGACATGAAAATCCTTTGAAAATCTGAATGCTGGGACTCATTTTGGTCTCTTCCACTTTTAGCAATACCAGCATTTTAAAAAAGAAGACTAACCCAAAGTTTTTAGCTTAGAAAAAAACAAACATGATTTTATATTACTGCCTTTTATCTGCTTTGAGAAGACCCATAATTTTTATTTAGAATTGTGAAATCAAGGATGAAGTGGAAAAACATGTATTTTAGAAAATCCAATGCCAACCACGGCTGACAAGAATCAACATGCATCTTTAAAATAGACCTAAATATACTTTGCTTCTGGGAACTCTTTGATCATAATTTGTGAGAGAACAACTCATATAATTGGTCTTCATGACATAAGAGGCTTTTAAGCCTTTATAACTCTGTTGCCAAGACGACTAGTGTTCTCCTGTTGCATGACCGTGCCGTTGTTACATAATCAGCAATTAGCATGAGACAAAGTACACACTACACCGCTATTTCACTTTGTGCCTGTAATCACAGCACAGAAACTCTTTTTATTTATCTTATTTCAGGGTCTAGTAGGATAATGTTGGAGAACTAAGAATGGAGTTCAAAACTCTGTCTCCGTGTGAAAAATGTATTCGGCAAAGCACAGACATGACAACTGTGTAGATACATTAAAGAGTAATATTAGTTGATAGCATGGTGGAGCTGTGGAAAAACTGACTTTTGCAGGCACAGCGCAGTTAAATTCAAAGACTTTAAGCTGTTTCGACCCCCTCCCTCCATGCTATGATAGCATGCATGGAAAGGAGTGCAGAGTGCTCTCACTGTGTGCCGCTGTTCTGAGTGCCGTTAACACAGCATAAAGCAACGAGAGCTCTGTCTCACACACGAGCAAATAGAAAAGAGGGAATAATGAAGGTACTTGTGGGTTCATTTAAACTTTGACTCAGCTGTTTTATTTCCTTCTCCCATGCCACTCAGGAAAATACTTCACTAATGCTAATGAATAGTGAAGAATCATGCAAACCAAAAAGCAGGTACAGAAAGAATTTCGCTTAGCAGGGGTTTGCTGGGGAGGCTTTTGGCCCACATATTCGCATTTAGTTTGAGCAGTTCTTACATTAGCTTCAGAATATGCAAGTTTTGACTAGCGTGTCACAGTGGAAGGCATCATGCGAGCCAGCCGACAAGAATATTAGGTGGCAAGCATTATCAGCATTCATGCTTGCTTTGGAGGATTACCCGCTGCATGCACACAGGGTCTCACCTAGTCATTCTTTGGAGTTTTTCCCAGGGAGCTGACTGGGGAATATCTGAAAGAAGCCTGGAATGAA
Organism: Craterocephalus amniculus; assembly: GCA_036024015.1. Classification (NCBI taxonomy): domain Eukaryota; kingdom Metazoa; phylum Chordata; class Actinopteri; order Atheriniformes; family Atherinidae; genus Craterocephalus; species Craterocephalus amniculus. The sequence goes on along the minus strand of JAVQJG010256087.1, from coordinate 24,100 downwards.
AAGAATTGGACATTTGTCTTCTTACATGCAGTCCCTCTTGAAGCAGACATTTTTTAGGGCAGCAGAGCATGTGTGGATAAAGCTTATAAGACCTAGAAACTGTTTTAGGTCAAGCACCCTACTGTGACACCAGCCTCCCCACAGAAGGACGGTGTGCTGTGTCACGTCGCAAAAAACTATACTCAAAAGTGAAAAGTGCCCAAGGTGTATCATCAAAACTTCTGCAGATCCCAATTTAATTTGGCATCTGGCCGGATTAATCCCAATCCACAGAAGCACCACCTTCCAAACCTCAGGATGTCACTTCTATGCCAACATCTTGGTGCCAGACACCTTTGGACACCCTTTAAAATCCCTGATTTAAAGACCAAGGCTTGATATGCAATGCACATAATTACACGACACAGATTCAGAGATACTGTAGTTTGATACAAAAAAAAAAATCTCATTTGAGTTTATTCTGTCTACATTTGTCTCATGTGGTTAAGTCAGCATGGCTTTAAAAGGAAAATAACTTCCATGTCTCAGTTTATTGTGATAAAATTCTAGTGCAGATAGGTGTTTTATACTTGTGACAAAACCATCGAGTTATGCAGTTTTCCACTTATCTTCCATTAGAATGCCACTGGTGGGTCATTTTTACTGACTGTTATCGGCCTAAATAAGAACAGCCTTCTGTAGAGTCATTGATACTTTAGTTTTGTTTTTTTTGTGACTTGAGTTGTTAAGCTGAAGAATAACAACCCCCCACCACCACCATATGGTCAACTTCTATTGAAATATCTTCCTCTTTGTGTTCAGGTGGTAGTGTGATATTTCCTTTGAGGCAGTTATCCTTGCATTCACTTGTGGAACACTGAAGGCTGAAGACTACAAATAAGTACAATAACTGAGTCTTTATGCTTTCGGTTTTGTGTCATTATGTTGGACACAACAAGGCTGAACCATTAACTCTGGTATACTTCACCATGTATTGTAGTGATGAATTATGGGCTTTAAAGCTATCTATCTTTGGGTGAGACACATTATGGTTCTCTGTATAAAGAATTTCTCTATTTTTGCTCACTTTGTCTTCAGCTACTCGCTTTCCTCCAGCATTGTCCTCAAAAGTACACTAATTCATTTGTGCTTCATTCTGTTTGAACTTATCTAAGAAAATGCTTCTGCTTTTCATAGAGTTCTGACTTGTTCAGTTGCAATTTTAATCTTATTTTGTGGAGTTTACTTGCTCTGTAGAAGTTTTCATTTTTGCCACTGTGGGACAAATCCAGACTCACATGTGAAATCCAGCTGCTCATTAAAGAATAGATGGCCTTAATCCACACAGAATTCTATTTTTTTTTTGTCTTGCTGATCCAGTTTTGAGCCACAATTAAATGCTCATTTGGATGAAGAGAATTTGTGTTTTTATATTCACAGGAGGCCCGAAAAAATGTACATCTGTATGGATTCAGTTTATGATGTTATTGATTCCTGTCACTTTTTTGGGGGGAGGAAACCATGTGTTACTGAAACTCTTATACTTCAACAGGAGGCAAAACAGCAGTCTGTGTGGTTTTTTAGTTTAGCCACAAGGGACACCATGCTGCACATCTGGAGTGGTTGACCACTGCCAAGGAGCTTCAAAGAACCTGCCATCCTTTGATGCTCAATCTCATTGTCTGTATTTGCCAGTAAACGTCTTGGTTTTGACATGAACTATCGCACTGTGACCATATCTGCAGGTGAAGTCATTCTCACAGCCGGGGCTGGTGGGTGGTGGGTACAAGAGCAAGAGAGGGTGGCATTTTGATTATTGGACAAAATTCTCATTTGTTTTCACTTTCGTGATGAGAAATATTTTTTGTTCTTTTTCTTTTACTGACAGATATGCAAGTAATAGCATCACATTGGGATCATTCCATTTATTGTTGTACTGGTTATTCCAGCACTGGTACTTGAATTTTGTTGGCCCACAAGTTCAAAAATATCTTTAATGCTACATGCAGGGAACTTCAGATTTTGGATTATTTTGTCTGTCAACTTAGCAAAATTACATAGGTGGGTTTTCTTAATAGCGGGAGCCCCCATTGCTTCTCACGGTCGTCTCTTGGCTAAATCTCCAGTGGGAAGTAGCTGCAGTTAAATTGGATTTTATAATATCATTATGTTTGAGATCTAACTCATACAACATAATGAATCAGAATGCTTCAGATGTGTGGAATTAAATCTGCTCAGCTAATTACAGGCCAGAGAATAAGTATAATTTCTGTGTTAATCTAAAGTTGCCGCGCTTTGTGTTAAAAATTCAAAAGCAAACTTCTACAACAGTGACCGAGCAGTGGCCAACTGGAACTCAATCATTTCATTATGCTGTGAGCAGCAGCACCTGTGTTTGAGAGGCTACTCTTCTGATGTTATGGTCAAGTGAATCTTTGAAAGAAGCGTAATAATCTGCCGTCTTGCTCTATTATTCCTCTATGTGTGTGTGTGTGTGTGTATGTGTGTGCCTTTATGCACTGTTATGGATTGTAGTGGCAGGTTTTCTATGAACCCCAGAGGAGCTCTGCTGCAGAGTGTCTCAGATGAATCACCTGCTAGATGGCAGGGAGTTATTACAGAGAGAAAAACAGAGTGATATAAAAAATCTAAAAGAGATAAAGAAGATTGATGCCTCTCCACTGGGGACCCGTGTTATAACATGCCAATGACTCTATCACCTTTAGGTCCTCTCGCTCTTTTACTCTTTCTCTCCTTTACGCCTCTTCTTCCCTCCCCGCAGTTTCTACAGCTTCATCTCTCCTTTATTCACCTCTGGCATCTTTCCTAATAAATCCCATTTAAGCTCATGTTGCGACCCCTCAATCATCACCCGTGACCAGCTTAAAATAACACTGTGGGAACTGAGAGAATTGGGCTTGTGCGCAGAAGCCCCCACACTGATGTTATTAATTGTTGAAGAGATGAATATCCCATTACAGTCGGACTAAGGAATAGAGATGGAGCGGGGGTTATACTGTGATTAATGCTAAGTTCATGCAATGCATGATTAATTCTGAAGTGCGAGTGGGTGTTTAATCAAGGCCACATGCGATATGATCAATTATAGGGTGAAGAAAAAGAGCTGGATGATTAGACTACCTTTCAGAGTGTGGAACATATGTCACCAGGGTTTAGTGGGTTCACTTGTAATGCAGGGTTTCAATGGTGGTAAAAAAAGAGAGGAAGAATATAACCATAGATGCTGGATTACACTGTTACCCTGAAAATGGGAGGGATGGACTGTATTGGGATCATTCGAGTGCGGGTTGAATGTGCATGCTCGCTTGTTAACTGTGAGCTGTACAAGGAAATTTACTCAAATCACCTTGAATACTGAGCACTAGTTTTTGTTCTGATGCCTCATCTTTCACACAAAAGCAGGAGTGTTATTAGAGTGAGAGCACTGACTGCTGAAGAGAGGTTTGCTCCATGCTGGGTGCCTCGGCTCTACTGTACTTGATGTGTGTACTGAGATAATGTCTGGCTTTGAGATGTTTGAGGAGCTAATAACTTTAGTCGGAGTATTAAAAAGTTCAAGCATCCTTATGTAGCCAAGTGTTTTCTTCTCTGCATGTTTTCAACTTTCCTTGGTTTTCTTTGGATAAATTTTGTTTCATTTCTCGTAAATCTGCACATTGCTGTTAGCGTATTGAGAAAAATTTAATTTATAGTCAAAAGGGTGATGTAAGTAGATGTGTGTTTTACTGTGGTGAATTGAATGGATACCAGTTTGAGAGCTTTGTTGTGACAGTATATCAGCACTGAAATTATGCCGATGTCACCTAGAGTAGAAAATTGATATTAACATTCTGTGAGCTTTTGGTTTATTGACCTGGGTTTTTGTCCACAAACTTTGTACATTTGCTACATGAAACATGAGATTTTAACTTACGTGAGACACAGGGGCTCCGTAGCTGTAGTGTCAAAACCCATAAACCAATTTGTCACAAATGTTCGGATCCCCACTTAGCTCATCGATTCTGGAAAAAACAAAACACTCACAAAAAAAAAAAAAACTAAACAAAAAAAAACAAACCTGAAAAAGTCTATGTGAATACTCCAAATCAATAAAATGGTTCAGCTCAATGAAGAATATATTCACCATGGCACACTCACAAACCCAACAGAGTTGACATACAGTATGTTACACAGCTGTACTGTGTTATACTTACTTTCTAGCACATGAAAAGTCCTGTAGAAAAATCAGTCAATCAAAAGTAAAAGTAGTTTAATTAAGCTAATTAGGGAGAAAAAACACACACAATCTAGCCAGACATCTAAATTACAATACGAGTTATACAATTAATTGTTAAAAAAAGAAGTGTCTAAGGTTTTGACGCAGTTATCTGCACAACTATTTCTTTGCAACTACAGACGACAAATTGTTTTTCAGCAAAGCTATCATTTAGGAATTCCTTCTTTATTGTATATTTCACAAAATGACAGGATAGACAGTGTCAAAGTCAGAACTTTTTGTACGAAAAGTTTACCCAAGTTATACTGAATTGCGTTTATAAGCTGTCAACATCTGAAACAGTGTACCAAAGCAGACACTTTTCACACATGATGCAAGGTTATTTTTTACTTTAGTTTTTTAAAACATAAACATACTGATTTCTGTCAGAGGTAACAGGTGCAGCTTTTTAACAGACAGTTTTTCCCCCAGCTATGAATACTACAGATTGATCTAGAAGACAAACGTCTCATCCATCCTTTATTTGGCCAGGAAGCTCTTTCATTTAATGGAGTCCTGGAAGACGAGTTAAACAAATCTACTTATGGTAGTTTGTAGAGTATTTTATTGTAAAGACTGTCCTTTAATATTCTGTATTTAATTCCCCTAACAAGATATTATGTGTTCTTGCCATGAGTCCTAATCAATGCTTACTTGTTAAAATATTACAATTTGTACCAGAGAAGAAAGGGTTGCGCTCACCTTTGATATCGACAAACCAAAAGAAAAAAAGGTTTCTCAGAATATGTCATCAGACTTCCACAGCCAGTTTTTCATGGCCTGATGCATTCAGAGAACAGCTCGTGTAAATGCACGCTCAATCTGGCCTCTGTAAATGGGTCTGTTGTGCCGTGCCAACTTTCATAAGGGAGTCACAGAGATGGAGCAACATAGCCCCAAGCAGGACATCATAATTCAGGAGGATAATTGGGGCATTTAAACCGAACCTGGGACTCATCCATGCCAGACAGATACAGGTCAGAGCAGCCTGTTCACATGGGAGGAAAGGAGGGGATGGATGGAAAAAGAGAGGAGGGGAGGATTTGACAAGTGTATAGATAGATGGCTGTAGGTGCAGGAGGAGGAAAGACAGAAGAGAGGATGAAAAATATACTGTAACGTCAGAGTTGGCACAGAGTACTAAATTGCGGTTGAAAAAAAGAGATAAATAATTAAAAGGAAGGAGAGCAAAAAGGACAAGGTGGAAGCAAAAAAAAGAAAAACAAAAAAGAGCAAGGACTAACCAGGAAGTCAATAACAATTATTTTCCTGCTTCTTGAGGTGTAGAGTATCTTTTCTCCTTTCTCGGTGACAGCAGCTGAAGGAGAATGCAAAGAAACAGCTTTTCTACAGAAAAAAAGTTCACATACTTCAGCTTCTCAGGCATTTAATATTACATTTTTTCCCCCTAAAAAGATGCATGGAACAGTTCTGATGTGTTTGCTCATGTTTACAGATACATATGCATCATTTAAAAAATATTCACATCCCTTTAGGTCGGTTTATACGAACCTTTTGAAAAGCTTTAGAACTGCTGTTCACAAGCTAGCTCCTTTGTGTTCAATGTATTGAGTTATTATGCATGAACATCAATCCAGGAAGGTGGCCCAAAGAGTTCTGGCTAAACTGTGAGAGGCACACAAGAGGGAAATGGATTGGGGCTAAGGAACAGACACTACAACATATTGTAATAATGACCTTGTTTCACTGCCTACCCTCCATGATGAAACTCGTTTTATTCATCACGTTAATAGAATCAATTACTCCAACTGCACTACATCCTGTCCTTGTTGTGTATCTTCTCTATTATTCAGCTAGTGAGACAGCGGAGCAACACTCTGACAATGGAAATTTGCAGAAGACAAAAAAACAACTTCTCATGCGGGGATTCTTACATGGATTTGAGAGACGGCTGCCTTATGGACTGTGCCGCTTCAGTCCCATACCACAAACCGAGGCCATCTGGCAGGTAAGGCAGGCAACAGAAAACAGTTAAACTTTTCAAGTGGATTTCAGCCTCTGTTTAGAAGCTGCATCGATTTCCGTTTCTGTAAGGCACTTGTAGAAAACACCACCCAGCATCACTTGTGTCCTTGGGTCTTTTGCCTGCTGCAAACTGAACTGTATTCACAGTATCCGGCAAGTTCCTTTTTTCTATAATTTTAATGATGAGACACTCTTAAGGCTTTCTTTTTCTTTTATAATTTTATTGTCCTGATGACGTATTTCCACTCACTACATTTATTCACACTTGGCTGCTAAAGCATTTTGCCCAGTCTGCTGCAGTTTGAATTTCAAAAGACCACAATGTGACACAAAGAAAATGCGAAAAAAAACTTATTTCAATCAAGATTATGTCCAAAGTGATTAGGCAGCACTGAAATTGGTGAGCATCCCGTTATCCTTTGACTTCATTATGTCATTCTTTGTTGATTACGGTCTGGGTTTCCCCCAGGATCCAGGTAATTCACTTTAGAAGGAAACACAAAAATCATTAAAGAGAGAGTAAGTAATTAATAGTTGGAAGCTCCAATTTGAGTTTCAGGCAGTGGCTTAAATTATTCTGATAGGACTTCAATAGTAAATTAAAGACTTATTGCGTTGTTATACACAATTTCAAAATGATTTGGATTCACTTATCTTGGCATGAATCATTTTAAGTCCCAAGTGTGATAGTTCAAAAACAAAAAGATTGAGAAGGATAGAATCAAACTCTTATTATGGGATGGAAGATTGCTTACAGTCATGATTCTTTGTCAGTCTATTAAAGCTCAGAACTGCTGTGATTGCATAAAACAGAAAAGATTGCCGTTTAGCAATCGGGTACAAATATTTATGTTGAGAATTTGAAATAATTTAAACTAGGGGAAATGTTCCTTAAGATGCATCTTATGGTTGCAGGTGACAAACTAAAAATCAACCATAAATTACATCTAAACCCTATAAAAAAATTAATAAAATATTTAAAATAAAACTGCCCTTCATCTCAACAGATTTATAAAGTTTTCTGAGGTTAATGTTTTTTTTTTTTTTTTTTTGCTTCCATTGCTTCCTTTGCTTTTTTGTCTGCTGAATCAGCCAAAGTCTAAGTTTATAAAGATGCCCCGGGCTACAAAAACATAAAGCTGTGGGCCATCAAAACAAGTCAGAAGCACTTCATGTTAAGGTTGGAAACCTACAGGAAACAGCATTTTCAAAAAGTTTAATACTTCGTTTCTTACATTTAAATAAAAAATCCATGCTTATGCTTCTCTTTCACAAGACTACCATAAGTTGAGCTCAGGTCATTGGTACAGAATTCATAATTTGGATTATATGAATATATCCAACGCTTCACCACAGGGCTTATGGTCTCATAAGTGAAGCATCAGTGTGTGGTGAATGGGTCAAGATCCTTCTGCTTTTACAGATTGCCTCAAGAGGAGTCAAAAAGCCATCTACATGTGTGATTTTCTTCAACTAGACCCTTATCTTTTTACTGACCTCTTTCCTGTCATTGTAGCACAAGTGATTACCAGGGCAGTCACAGGTTGCTTCCTGCTTTTACAGAAGCAGATTACCTGTAAAATGTAATTACACAGATGTGTATATGGAGACATAGGGCAAACGATTTATGTAGGGGTGTGTGTGTGTCTTATTAGATGCAGCACACTGACTGACAGTGTCTCTGTTCATCCGACAATCTGAAGGACTTTCCCTGATGCCTAGCCTTTGGCTTAAGCGTATCAGGAGCCATTATCAGCAATTACATGACACAATATCAGCTGTTACAAGCTGAAAATCTGCTGCTTTTTTTCTTCAGTGGACCCAACAGGATATCCTGCAACTTTTAGAATATCCCTGAGCAAGATGCATTATCAACAAGAACGCTATGGTAGTACTCCTTGAGGAGGAGTGGTAAAAGCCTCTTTTGGGGGCATACTAGATGGAACAAATGGGGATTTAAATGCCTCTATTTTCTGATGATTCATATTAGAAACGGTCCAAAACCAATGCTGCTTCCCACCCGAGGCTGGATAGAAGAAATAATAGGCCTTTAAAAAAACAAATAAAAAAAACAACAGTTCTCAGAATTGGTGAATAATGTCTTAATTATATGTTCTCATTATTGTTCTGGAATTGAATAAAACAAATAGAAGTCTGCTTTAGTTTGCATCACAAAATAGGCAAATTCAGTGCACTATGTTGGCAGATTTGTGAATCATTCCATGTGGAACGTTAGCCTGGTGTTCATACTTTATGTCAGGCAAAAATGAATGCAAAACAGGTGGTCTGGCTATTGGTGGTTATTGCTATGTGACTAACAGAAATTAGACCTGCTGACCTGAACAGACTTGCAGGGTTAAAGGATGCTATTTGGGAACTCATCAGCCATTGTCTAATGATTACAGTATGCACCACAAACACTAGGTGTTGTGGGTTTTAGTGTAGCCTGTAGACACCATATAATGGGTATCTGGACCAACAAGATCTCACATGAATGTTAATAAAGTCACATTGCCAGGAACAGCTAAATCTTCCACTTCTGCCAAAGCTTTCATCCTTGTTAGTTTCTGCAGACATAATGTAAAAATGTCCACTCAGATGAAATTGGTGAATAGTACCTGGACTATTGTGAACACAACGCGTATAAAATATTGTCAACAGATTTTTTGAATAGTTATTTGGAAATATCAAAGTCGAGATGAGCGAACCTCCAACTTTCCCAATAGAGCCACCATTGCTTTCAGTGAGTTATCAACAATGATCAAATAGTTTCTTTACACAGTGACACAAGATATAAGTTCAACCAAGAAGTTACATTGCTGTTGTTGACATAATATGTTGACACTGGCATTCAACTAAAGCTCCTCTTTGCCATTGCGTGGCTCCATGGATTTACCTGCACAACAGCAAACATTTTGAACTTATTATTTCCAAGAAGTGCATTGTGTCTCTGCTATCGCTACTAAATATGAGTGTTGAAACAAGGTAAACAAATGGCAGAGGAATAGAAAATCCAGACATGAGCTAACCTGTGGGTGGAGGTAAAGACGTCATGTTAACTAGATTTATAATGGTCGTCATAACACAACTACTGATGGGAGAGGTAAAAACATCATCTTGCTAAAGTTGCAACTGACAGTTGCTGTGGTTATATTAAGGAGCTACTTATTTTTTTCCCCTTAAAATTCATATGTAGGAAGCAGGAAAAACAAGGCAAACTCTGAAATGGAAAACTCTGAAATGGAAGCTCCTGTGTTAACAAAGTCAAGCCAAGGTGGGTCCACCAAAGGAAGAAACAACAATGTGTCCCTGAGAATCAGAATAGGATCATGGCAGGAGATGATGGGCCAAATCTGGTTGATCAGTTTTTTTCTTTACAGGCCTTTCATTGAAATTCCTTGATGACCAATGTCCTCCCTCAGTGGGAGGATTTGCCCTGCGACAAAAATGATTCCGTAATGGTTTGGGAAACAGATAAAAAGTGTTGACTTGACCTTGAAATTCTCCTCATCTCAGTCTGCATGAGCATCTTGTCTTGTGAAAACAAAGTTAACTACGATCCCACCTCTTGTGAATCAGTGACTGATTTTGTTTGTCCTGTGGCCTCTGCAAAGATGAGGAGTATCATTTCTCCACCTCTAAAACTGCTTAACTGTACTTTCCCTGGTAACCCTTTGATATGAAATATAGCACTATTTTGCTAAAGCTTGAAATCCAAGTCTGTTTAAATGATGAAAAATATTGCACTACATTAGAAAAGATTTTTCTTCCCCCACTTTGTAACTATCAGACACTTTGATCTTGAAAGACAGCCAAGTAAAGGATACAAAATCATCACAAAGTTTCTTTAAAAAAAATAAAATAAATGACACATTAAAGTTTTCTGTGGCCATTCTATAGTATTCAGTTAAATGGGCCAAAGGCAGTACTCAGCAGCCAAGGTGATTGCCTCTTTTTCCCCGTTACTGCCGATGGACAGATGAATGAAGCCCTTTATGGCTATCTTACAGCAATTTATGTCAGTCAGTGAATTGTAAATCCATGTAAAATTGCTCCCTAAGTGATAAAATATGTTTCTAAAGGATAAAATGTCACATTTGTAAAGTATTTTACTATTAGATGTGCTATTTTATTGATATAAAAATGATATACAGTATAAATATAATTCACTCATCCTCAGCAGTGTAAGGATTAAACTGAAATAGGGGGAAACGGGATTGTGATGGGAGTGTGTAAAAACATGCATTCCAATGAAAACACATATTCGGTTAGAATATTTCTTACATCCTATCCATGTTAGGGTTAGTTGCAGATTTCTTAATTGTAATTGCAGTAATAACTTTGTTCCTATACACCCAATGGCAAACATTCAGATAGTAATTTGAAGCTGTCTGCAATCCCAAAAATTATTATTTTTTGCTAAGATAATGCAACACTGTATTTGGATTTTCAATATGGCTTGAGTAATAACTTTGTTATTCAAAATGCTAATTTAAGTCAATTTTTCTTTGACAGTCTAAATAACGATCCCACATTTACTTAATAACTGTAGGCTATTTCTTCATATTTTACAATGATAACGCTGACACACTGAGGGGGTCAGGAACCATAGCTTTCACAAAATCATCAAAACACATACATACCATGATCCTTTTTAAGTCATTTAGAATCAGTTGCATGAAAATGACCAGAAGTCTTAAACCCATGGACATTTTCAGGTATTTTGTGCAGCTTTGCTCTGTTTTCTTTAGGTCTTTCTATCTTATGATAGATTCAGACATATTAAAAATAAGCTTTTCCATTATTTACTAAACAAACTGAACAAAAAAACCCTTGAGTTGCTTCCACAGAATATTTTGTGTCAGTGCCCATCTACAGAGCAAAGTACCATCCAACCATCTTAGCTCCATTTAGCTGAATCTGAGCAGGCAGCATATCATCTTCTGTCACATGCATATGAAATAAAAAGCCACCATGACATCACTCCAGTTTTTCAGGTAGGCCTGTATGAAGGACAAGGAGAATCATTGAAAAAGCAATACTGCATTTTCATCGCAATAAACTTTTTGTGAAATATAAATATAGTTTACTAAATATAATTACAAATTCAACAACTTAAAAAAAAAAAAAAAAAACTTTTACAAAGCATTTTGTAATTGCACATTTAAAATGGAAATGTTGAAGACAAATTGCATATTGTATACATTAATTCATTATTCAATCCTGCGATTTGAAATTGCATTTTCAAGTCATCTCAAAAAGAAGAATTAAATGATGCAATTCATAAATTTGGTTAGAAATACCTTTCCATATCATACATTTAAAATAGTAATTCCCTTTCACATTTTCTTCTCCCACTTGCATTTTCAAGGTCCTTTTGCAAATGCATTTATTTTTTAAATAATTTATATTTTTATTCCACAACTTACTAATCATGATAAAAACACTGTATTGCTTTTTCAATGAATCCTCTGGTCCTCCATAGGCTCGCAGGTATACAGGATTGAATATAAAAAAGTATAGTGAGCCCTTTTTCTATGTATCTTACTGTAAGTGCAACAGAATTATGTGATTAATCTGATTCAGCAGCTGTGTTTATAGATTTTTTTCTGCTGACATAACAGCTTCCATATGGAGCCACATCTGAATGTAATCTTCCCGTTTCCTTTTTCGAGGTCTTCTTTTCATTGATAGATTTTTGATGTCTCAAATGATAACTTCTCCAACCTCTGTGTGTCTCTGTAGTATAAAAAAAGGTGATAGAGACATACCCACCACCACAAGTGAAGACAATGCCAGAGCACACATAATCTGACAGCCTCCTCTAATGATCGCCTTGAAGATTGATATCAGTGCAATTACCCACTTAACAAAAAGAGCTGTGCCATGTTCCGAAACCAATGAATCGCCGGCATTTGACAAAGATAGAATGATCTTTATTGAAACAACTGCACATGCAAATGATTTTGTCTTGCTGCGCCTTCAGCTGCTGTGCCTACTTTGTATTCCTTTTTAGCTTTGCAATAATAATGATTTTGACTTGCAAAACAACATCAAAGTACACATGTTAGTTCCCTTGCTTACAGATAATGCACTCAAGTATGGAGCACCAGCTGTTGCCTGCAGTACAGTATGCTAATTGCCATACTTTTGAAAGAATATGTATGCATAAAAGCATACAGTATAGCAGGGCTATTTAATTCTGTCCTACAAGGGCTGCAGCTCTGCAAGTTTTTAATGCAGTCCTGCTCCAAGAAACCTGACTCTAATTAATGTCATTGAGGTAGAATCTCATAGGCCATTGGATCCATTTGATTTGCATCAGGTGTGTTGGAGGGGGGACACGTTAAAAACCTGCAGAACTGCAACCCTTGTAGGACCAAACTGAGAAGCCCTGCAGTACAGTCAGTCTAGTGGGAAGTGAAGAGGAGTGGATATTTTTAGTGTTAGTAAACCTCATCCAAGCCCAACACTGTGACACATGGACCATCAAGTATATTGGGCATTTAAATCAATTTAAGAAATACATCCATCTTTGATGGCATGTCAGCTGCACCATCTTGTAGGCTTAAAAACCTAACAACAACTGTCAAAAGTCATGCTGTGTGATGTGGTGACTCGCTGAGTGCACCTCAGCCTCTTGCATCGAAGAGCTCATCTGCTGCGGGCCAGTTACTGCACAGCAGGTTTATCACTCTGCATGCTTCAGACCTTCAAAAAAGTCATATTAAATATTAAATAGACCAGGATGTGTTCCACAATATGAATACTTTGCAAGGCCATCCAATGCGGCAAATCTAACTTTGAGATTTAATTTGGTAATGTAACCCTCACAAAACTCTTAAAAGTTCAACTCTCCATACTGTATATCTCCTTTCAAGGCTTCTGAGGATGTTTGATTCATTTTTGATTCGATGATTCATCAATGCACTTTCAGGTAGCTTTTTATTATGATGCAAACAATATAAAAATAGAGAAAACACTCCCATGTTTTAATTTCCTCAACCAAAATGAATAATCGGATGATAAACTGCTATGTTTCTCAATTTGTGCGAACAGAAATGAGGGGAAATACATAATAAGCACCTTTTCATTTAGTTTATCTAATCTGAGACCAGTTGGATCACCTGGAATTTAAAACAGCTCTGTCTGTGTATGACTGGTTGATATCCACAGTTGGGTTGGACTTATTTTATCATCATGGTAAAACCTATACTGTATACAGTTTTTTTTTTAACAAGAACAAATATTTTGTGTCTGGTATTTTGTTTTCTTTCAACTTTAGCCAGAGTCTAAGCATCTGGGTTAAAAGCTTACAATGGGACAACAATTTACTCCACCTATGGTCAGTTGGTTATATTTAACATGACAGAGTCCATAATTGAACTCTGACATATTACATTTTATAACCTTTCAGTGTGGGTATCAGAGCTAACACTCATTGCAAATAATCACCAAGGTAACCAAATAGGTTCAACACACCACTGGGTGTTTAGAGAAACACAGCATACATGAAACAGAGAAAATGCCTATAGTTACTTGACTTGTATAAAATGAAAAAATACTTCTTGGTTACATCTTGGTGCTCTTTTTCCATTTAAAATTTTTTTTCTGTGCACACAAAGTGTGAAAATGGTGTGCAAAGAAAATGGTGGTTCATTATTCAATTTTTCATTTTATCACCAATGAACAAAGTGACTGCACAGACCTTGATTATTATCCATTTCACTAGTATGCAATATAACCCAACTAAGCCAAGTTCAATGCACTTCATTACCATCTGATCCATCCAGTTTAATACAATAAATTCTGATTAAATCTATAAAACCTATTATCCTATAATCCTATTATAATGGGCACAATTAAAGATTGAATATAGTACTAAATTATTCCGCATATTTAACTTTTTTACCTAATTGTGGAATTAAAAAATAAAATAAGTAATCTGAAACATTATGTTAACCTTACATGAGCTCCAAGACTATCCTGCTGTATCTAGTTACCACCAACTCCCATAACATCCTGCTTGTTTTCACAATTTTCAAACCAAACACTTCACCTAGCCCTCTGTGCCAATGGACTTATGGTTGGTGGGCTGAAATCATCTACACACACGCACACTCCCATACATGCCAAAATGCAAGAATATTGATTTGTTGAGCTTTGTGGTCGAGCTGCCTTACCTGGCCTCGCCCCTTAGGTGAGGCACACAATCGACAGCGGATGTGCTGCTTCTAAACTGTCTCTAGGCCCTATTTCAAATCCCTGCAGATTCATAATATTGATCTGAAACCATTTCTCCTGCCACCTGCTTTACCTCTGCGTCCATCATGTCCTCTTTTGCTACCTCTGTTGTTTTTATTCCTGTTCCCACAGGAAATTCAGCAATAAATAAAAGATGGGGATTTTTTTTTGTTGTTTTTTGTGTCCGGCACTTCTTATAAAAAGATGGAGGAACTGGGGTTAGGGAATCATGACAGGAGTCAAATCTAGTTACTGTTATCGCAGAGGCAGGGGAAAGCACTGTCATGCAAAGAGGATGACAGGAAAAAAATACGAGATTGGTACGACTGCATGCAGGGTCCGCTACAGAAATACCCTTGTCTTTAATGATATCTCGTTCATATTGAAGTGTGAGTTTGTCGATTCAATCAATACTTCTGGGAAAAATATATAATTGAATTGAATCTAGTGAAGGTAAAAAGAAAAAAAAAAGGGATTTATTTTTAAAAGTGCTGTTTCACGTTCTCCCGACAGGTTCCAGTGTGACTGCTACTGTCATTTATTCTAAAGGAGCCCTTACTCTTTTTTTCTCTGTCAGTTCCTCCTTACTCCCCCCATTCACTAAGTCCCCGTCTCTCTTAGCTTGTTCACATTGTCACACTGTGTAATTGAGGTAATACTGTTAATGATGTGTGGGTGGTTTCTCTTTTCTGTCTGTCTTTCACGCACACACACACACAAACACAGGTAAGCACTGATGGCAGGAGATAGAGCTATTTTATTAGAGTTGGCAGGGCGAAGACAAGGCAGTTTTGGCTTACGGGCACACACGACCTCGCCGTGGGGAAGCAGGAGCTTTAAACACTAATTAGGATGACTTTGGGAGACAAAACAGACATGGAGGGGAAGAGCTAAGGGGAGTTGATAGCAATTTGAAAAATCTGGGATGTAGGGATAGCTAAGGTGATGCATTTGACTAAAAATGACAGAAGGAACGGGATAAAAGCATGAAGAATGACAATGACAGAAAAAGTCAGACAACAGTGAGCATAGACAGTTACTGGGGAGAGGAAATAGAAAACACTACTTAAACAGACAAAGTGATGTGTTATAGGAGGAAATTACAAAAATTGTTACAGGCATACAGGTTTTACCAGTGAACAAGAATGCTTAAGATGTCCACACAGCTTTAACACTGAAGATATTGACTGCATGGTGCCTGTTTAGAAATGTCATTAGTCATTCATTACACATCCTTCTTTTTGAGCTGGGGAAACTATAAGTCGTGGTTGTCTGAGACTGAATACACAGAATCAACATGAAGTCTCTCTTTGTGTCTCAGTGAGATTACATGTATAAACGAGGTGTAATGAATTTCTTATGTCGAATGACGTTAAATTAAAGTTACTGATAATGATGTTTTTTCATGTGTAAGCTTTTTCCCCTCATGACCATGATTAAGCAGCTCAAAACTTATAAACCCAAAAGTGTCTTGTAGAGAAGTCCTAACATGGAGCAAAACTGAAAACCAGAAGAGCCAGCAACATGGCACTTCCTTTAAAAAGTCTTTCCACTTAAGTCTAAAATATGAAGAGTGCCAGGGGATTTTAATATGGACAGACATTGTGAATCAAGTATTGACATATTGACAGTATAGTTGTTAAAACTTTTAATTTGAATCTCGTCATAAAATCAAAACATTAAATGAAACTGAAGATTTTCCTCCTGATTTTGTAAGTCCTTGCCTGCAGTTTTCATTGCCATTTAAAAGGAAAAAGAAAAATGACAGAAAAAAAAGTTAAATTACATGACAGCCCTGAAATAAAACCCATCAAACAGGATGTTCTCCCTCAATAAAAAAACACATCAACTCTTTACAGAGGAAAGTACTGCAAAACTAAATCTAAATCATGCAACCAAATGACCTGCCCCGTCTTTTTCATGAAAACATGGTCCATTAAAGGACCGAATCAAGAGTACAGGTGCTTCTCCTCAGTTGCCATGGTGCAAGTACATGTGTGCACAGACAAGCTGGCAGTCTGTCAGCCTGAACAGTGCTGTAAACTGAGCTAAACTGCACTCTCATACAGCTGTGTCCTCCATTTCTGTTGAAACACTCAACAACTCTTTGCTCAAGGGTTTCAGTGCTTTTCTACTGCGCCAGAACATCCATGCTGAGCATGCGTGCATGACCGGCTGTAACACACACACATTGGTCAGATAGAGATATAAGTTGCAAGTCATTTTTCTTGCAATCTGCTACTGCGATGCATGATGTCCGGTTTGTTTAAGACACTGCACTGTCATTATTATATTCATAGAAACTAGAAAACATAGGCTTACTTAATCTGCCAGTATTTTGTAACAGCACTGATCTTTAGCTTAAACTGACAAATGCTCTGTC
Source organism: Craterocephalus amniculus (assembly GCA_036024015.1). Lineage (NCBI taxonomy): Eukaryota > Metazoa > Chordata > Actinopteri > Atheriniformes > Atherinidae > Craterocephalus > Craterocephalus amniculus. The sequence goes on along the minus strand of JAVQJG010256087.1, from coordinate 7,232 downwards.
CTTCTCTTCCGGGCAATTATCTTGCTTTACTGTTTGGAAATGAACACCGGAGTTCATGCAGATTGTTAAGATGCTCTGAACATTTTACATATCATGATTTTTTGAACGGACACAAAAATCAATCTGGACCAACTGAAATCTTTTCTAAACTAATTCTGCAGTTTACAGCATTTTTTCTTTTCTGAAGGCAAAGAGAATGGCTGATTGCTACACACTAGTTCAGCTATACACTGTCTTGAAGGTTTTAGGTGTTTCCCAGCTGCAATGAAGCTACAGAATTGTGATCTGAAAGGTGAGGGTCTGGTGATCACTGAGCTAGTGTGAGATGAAGACAGAATATGTGAATATTAAACTTTTTGAATTAACTTACATCTTGTAAAATGACAGCAGACAATATTGAAAATAAAAGGTTGTTCATGAGTCTCAAGTGTAAGTTGAGTCACAAGTCTTTTGAGTGCAAGTCCAAGTCCAGTCTGAAGTTACTGGAAATGTGTGATTCAGTGTGATTTGGCCTGTGTATTAATCAGCGCACTAATGCACTTTCCAGCATTACATTTAAGTGCATAGTGCGTTTATACACAGATTTAAGCAAAAACTTAGTGTGCCGAAAGTACCCGCATGTTGGCCTAAACGGACGCAAATCTAGTGTAGAATGATGTACACTTTGTGCACTAAACAGACACCATGTTGGCACCGTAGAGGAAGAATCGTGACTTATGCTGACAAACAGGGCTTAATGTGTGCCCGATCAAGCAGGATCCCGATCCGGTACCTCCGCGGTTGGATCCGGAACCTGTCTTATTGGATCCGCCCCTTTAAATAAATTCAATGAATTGACAAATGTTTTACATTTAGAAATATCTTTTTTTTTTACTTTATCCTCATTGAGGCTACACCAAAATATCTTAATTTAGATGCATTTTAAATTGAATTTAGGCAACGTGAAACAGAAAATCGTACCGGCAGATCAACAGTGCGGAGAGAAACCAGGGGCCTGTACTATAAAGCCGGATTTTCTCTTATTGACGTAACTTTAGGGTTAACTCGGGATTTTCTGCCCTACGATGCTGGTTCACTTCTGATCGGGGTATATCACTTATGCTGGACTCCTAACTTGGTCCGGACCAGGTTAAGTTCTGGATAAGAGATCAGAGAGAAGTGCCATCCTTCTGACCAATCAGCTCTCATAGAAACTGTCCTGCCCATCCTATCTACCTTGGTGTGCTGATCACAGGAGGAGCTTTAGAAAAAAATGAATAAGTAACGGTTTCAGAAATAGGTGCAATATTTTAATGTGGAAATAAAACCACTAAATACTTTCAAGTTAAGTTTTAGTTTTCGTTCTTGACTTCTTCCCAAATAATCTCAAATAATAAGGTTTATAATAATTCTCAAATAATAAGGTTTATAATAATTCTCACATAAAATTACAGAAGCAGGATTTTATGGAACAACAACTTCTCTTGCTGTCACAGAATTAATATTCCAACACAAATGCGCTCACGTCACCATTACCTCGTTCATCACTTTTAAATTGCAGGATCCGCCCCTACTCTGCGATCCTGTACCTCCCACTTTACAAATTAAGCAGTGCTGACAAAGCAGAGTTAGGACAGTAAATTTGAGCAATTTCAGCCCATTTTGCTGACGTAAATAAGTTGCACATTGTAACACATGAATAATATTATAGTTTGCGGATGTTTATTTGGCAGATATGTGTGACGAGCTGAAAAGTGATTAATGTCGGTTCGTGACTACTGTGCAAAACATCAGTGCTCCATTTCGGTCAACACTTTTCGACGAGAGTGTGCACTGTGCACTACAGCAGTAAGTGCGCAACGCACAGTACTTTACAGTCTGCACTACGTATCAGTGCACTTATGTATTGAGACACACCCTTGGGTTCAATTCCCAGGCTTGAATCCGAACTATAGAGGCACACACAAATAAATTATAACAAAAAGCAAATAAAAATTTCAACTACATCTGTTTTACCAGCATACACTAGGAAAGAAGCCCATGGATACTTAGACTTATGTACACATAATGATGCGCATTCATGCACGCTTTCCTTTTGCTCCTGTCAGTAAAGGTGAATTGCTGTTGGAGCCATTCCTCACCACGGCGCCTCGTGGGCTGCTTTGGCCAGCGGAGGACAGATTCAGTGTAGAGGTCTTTATGTGTGTGTTTGCAATTTCATGTGCCTGGAAGGTGTTATGTCGAGGAGTACACACTCTCTTTCTCCCTATGCAAGTGTTGCAATGGCCCTGAGCTAAACTTGTCCATCCTGCCACACACACATTTCTGCCATCCTCTCAGCCGTCTCATTTTGCTGTTCCATATTTGCCTCTGCTCACTAAATGTCCTCATTTATTATCTGCATGGAACACCAGAATAACCTTCATGAAATACATTAGTGTTGATTGCAAACACATTCTGTCTTCAAACAATCAGACCAATCGCTGCCTTTCTAGGCAAACCTTGTAAATGTTGTTTTCAGAGCCTCTTGACATTGAGCTTTATGTTTTTTCATTCTATTTCCTGAGCACGATTCATGTTGCAACTGAAATTTGCTGCTTAAGTTTGAAAAAAAAAAAACTTTTTTATGAAGCCAGTTGTTAAATCCCCATCTTGTGATCGTGGAGCTCTGCGTGCCACTGTTTATTTGTATTTGTTGCTAAGGAAGCCATGCCCTCATTAAAACCAGAGTTTCCCCTCCTCCACTTTCATGCACCCTCAGCATGAGAGATTGAATCCAAAAGAAGATTTTATGGAATCTACTGATGTCCCTCAGCAATTATTTTTTATGAATTGGCTTCTACGAGCACAATTTATTATAAATGAGACTAATGTGGATCATGTAACATATTTGTTTTAACCTGACTATGAAGAATTAAACTTTAACTTTCAAAGTCCCTGGAGATAAATTAAATGTCAAGCTGGTTGTTGCGGTCAAAGATTAAATCTTTTTGTTTTTTATTCTTTAATCTAGTGACAAAGTGTGGAGTATTATTTATTACCACAATAGGTATGATGAAGTTCAACTCAGACTAAACAGTGAGTGATCTTGTACAGTAGGTCTGTGTTAATACGGTCCTAAAATAATCTCCGCCCTGATGTGAAAAATTGCCTTCAGTGACTCATGATTACCAGATATTAAATTGCAGGGATATGACCTCATTTCCACCATCTTACAAACACGCAATGATAAAGACAGTAATTCTCCTAACATATTTTGGGATTCACAAGTCATAAGTCAGTACTAAAAGCTGAGTATTTAAATGTAAAAGATTTCATTTAAAAGATTTGGCAAAGGGAATCAAATTGCATGTCTGCCAAGCAAAGAGCATCTGTTAGAAAATTTTTATGTGTTCCACAAGCTCCCAAAAAGATTCAAGTGTGGAATTTTGCCCAGAAAAATTCAAGCCTATGTTATACTGATGCTATCCTCTATTTCGTTGATTGCTTATCGAGCACATTTTCCCAGTCAAATCAAAAAGCCCTAAACATCAAATTTACCATAGCTCTTGTATACATTCAGCCTTCCTGTCGCTAAGAAACAAGCTGGCTGTTCTGCCTGCATGCATCCCTGTAGGTAGATGTTCAATACATGAACCTTGCTGTGCCCCATTCTCTAAACTAGAAATAAAACTGGCAGAAGGTCAATTTTTCAGTTTTTTTCCTGTATTTTGTGTCATGCTTCCAGAGTTTTAACATGATTTTTCTTTTTCTAACCGTTTGCCTGTTGCTTTGAGCATGCATGTCTTAATGGCCAAGGACATTTAAGCTGAAACTCGAGTGTCAGCCATGTTGGCTCATTGCTTTTCATTGGTCTGTAACTTAACTTCAGGTGGTTGTTCCCAAAGCATGTTTTACAAGAGCAAATTATTGATTTTACTTTCAAAAGCTGCACCACCAAGATAATGCTGCCACTTTGGCTTTCATATCATAAAATTTGGAAAGTTTTCTTTTAATATTTTATCAAGTGAAACTATTCTGTTATATTTCACAGAAGCTTAGCAAAATTATTCTTCTCTCATACTACAGTAAGCAAATCTGTTTTATGAGGATCTTATGGGATGTTTTGGCTACCTTCCAAATAAAAACCCTGACCCCAATGCGGGTTATGACCTTTGTTCCTATGATCTTTTTCTTTCCTCCCCAAAGGCAAAGATAGTAGTTAATAGAGAGATAAATATTTATATTATTGAGCTGAATTGAAAATCTCTATTAATCTTTCATTTACTGCACCCCTGCAGAGGTGCTAAGGGAGCTGTTCAGGCATTTGTTATAACCGAAAATTGAGAGTAGCAGTGAGTTGATGCCGCAAAGACAACTCCACTCATAGTAATGTAGTGTAAAATAACTGGATTACATAAATGGTTACATTGCTAAAAAATAGTGCTTTCTTGAATTTTGGAGTGACAATTTTGTTCAGACTCCATGATGCAATCTGACAAATATGGGATTATCATTCCTGGTTAAAGCTGATGCCAGTGGATGTGAAGTCACACAGTCCGGAGAGAGACATCAGAAGGAAGCCCAAATGGTCAACATCTCTGAAAATACCGGGGTCGACTGAGGCCTTTGTTCATGACAGAGGTTAAGCCGCACTTTACTTGCAGTTGCTCAGGGAATCTCTCTGTCTGTGTACTGCTTGGAAGGCTCATTTGTAAGCTGTCAAACAGATCTTCGGACAGAGATCCAGAGCTGCTCAAAGGAGCCAGTCCTGCTCTCCAGTGGAAATGGATTCTGTTTGATTTCCAATGGCAGCAAAGAGAAGAGATGAGAATAAAAACTGGGATGCAAAGAAACAAGGATTTGGTTGAAATCGATGCAGGAGAAATTGACTGTACCTGTAAGAAAGAAGAAAAACAAAACATTAGATATGAGCAATAAAGTATTTGTGTAGTTCAGAAGAATTAACAAAGAAGGAAAAAATAACAGACTGATTAATGGCTGCCTATGAAATCAGACTTCTAACTGAGGGGGAGGTGTGAAACGAGAAGGAAATGTTTTTCTGCTGCTAATACTCGTCTGAGAGTTAATGAATGTTCTTGTATGCAGAGACAAGCAAGAGTTTCATTATCTCCAAAGCCGTGGAAACAAAACTGGGTGAATGGACCACAAAGGGAATTGATTAGGGAAAATCTAGTCATCAAGTCTTAATTTCATTTTAGCAAAAGCTTGAGCTACCTGAAGCTGGAAAGCACCATCATTGTCTGAACATTTCTCTGAATGATGCAATCACTCAGACATTTATTAACTTATTCTATCTTGAAATGACAGATAATGCAGATGTTATAATTACACAGCAAGATATGTTTGATGCTTTCTGGAAAATACTTGAATTTCTTCCAACATAAGTTGACTGTTTCTTTATGTGATATAATCCAGCATATTATGCTTCAATTAATAAAAAAGCATACTACCATGCATTGTAGTCCAGCAAGGTGGCAGAGTATTTACAAACTTTTCTTTATTGTTTTCAAAGAATGTGACATGATAGCATCACAGCAAGGCAGATGATGGAGTGGGGTCCCTCAGTGTCTTTTATAAGTTTCAAAGGTTGTTAAATATATTCCTCAAAAGTTCAAACTAAGTTTCTCATTTGTGTCTTTTTACTTTTTATACTGCATCTGTGTGTATCGGCATATGTTTGTATAATTATTTCTATTTACTCTTTTAGCAAAGAGACCAATATTTGCCAAGCTCTTACTATTAGATTTTAATATCTGATTTCATGGATGCACCAGTTCAAAATGATTTTATCCAGCAATATGTCAGCAATATTTAAGTTACTATATTTATTTTCCTTGAAAATTAGAGAACCACCAAAGACATGTTGCAACACAAAGTTAATAGGGATAAAACTTAATATATCCACAGAAAAAAAATGGATCAATCGTTTAAGAACCAATGCTTCTACAAATTATTTGGTTAACTCCGCTTTTGTTGTTCTTCTAATGTAGGCACTTGGACAATGACAGACAAAAAAGTTCTAATCATTGATTTGATCTCACCTGGTTAAATAAATGTTAGATAAATAAAGGTAATAATGATAGGCATGTGATGGACAGTTGGGTAATGAATCATAAGAGAGGTTTGGGCCAGGTTGTCTGAACACCACACTTGCCAGCTTTATTCAGGTGGACACCATCTGTACTGTAAAGATGCACGGTGCCAGTCAGATCTGAAGTGTGCCCTCTGTAGCATCGAGGATTTTAATATACAAAGGAAATAGACAAATCTGACTCCAGAAGTACTCTCCCCCACAGCTGTAGTGGCATTACTGTGCATGTCAGATCACAAGAGAAAAGAATCATTATGCTATCATATTGTCAATTAAATCTGGAGGAACTTGAAATCTTTATTTTGGAAAAAATAAAGAAAGTGAATATGAAGAACACAGACCATGAAGACTGCTGCTGTCTGACACGGATGAAGGATAATGATGGATGTCATGTGTGTGCCGGGTTGGAACAGTAGTCATACATAGAGCAGAGAAATGACATGTTGCCATGGCAGAGAAAAGACCAGATTTAGTTTCCAACCACACAAGGCTGCAGTATTAAAAGCAGATTCAGTCAGATGAAGTATTGTTTACTTTCATGCAATGATGCAAACAGAATAACTCCAAGATCATTGTAAAGAAACCAAAACCAGTATGGGTAGTGTAGAAGATTGTATAGGAGGGTTTTGCATCATTTCATGGACACAGCCAATCAGAAGTTTAAGGCCAGTATAAAAGAGCCAGTAGAGGGGGAAGGCAGTACCTCTTGCTACCAATCAGCTGGCTACTCTGAGGGTATTTCTCTTCTGTAGGCCCATTTCCTCTGTACCAACTTGTGATTAAACTCAGTAGACTCTATATCGTCTCAGCGTCCTGTGTACGTAGTAGAGATAAGGCTTTCCCCTGCCAGCTTGCCGCGTGGAGCAGACTCACCCCGGGGGGCCTCCTGGCTCCCGGAGCCCAGTGGGGACCAGAGAACACCAACCCTGTGAGGGGCAGATCCAGAGTCAATTCCGAGGTCTAAAAGAGGACGCAATCCACGTCAGTAGACCGATGTATAGTATTGGCAGCTTACCTATCCATGTCAGTACAGGCAGTGCTTAATTTGTAAGGTGGGAGGTGCCGGATCACAGAGGGTGGCCGGATCCGGCAAGTTAAAAGTGATGAACTCGGTGATGGGTTGGGGGGGGGGGGGGGCGGGGGGCCGCCGGCCGCCCGG